>JAVSBS010008426.1:0-129408 GCA_033124195.1 Coracias cyanogaster
GGGGGCTTTTAGCCGGGCATGGCCGCGCAGAGCCGCCGGCAGGTGCCGCGGCCGCGGCGGCTCGGGGCCGCTGTCCCGCCGGGGCTGGGGCCGCTGGGGGGGCCCCCGGTGCCAGCCCCCGGTGCCAGCCCAGCCCCCGGCCCAGCGCGGCGCTCTGGCTGCGGCTGCACCTGCTCGCCCTCCTGCAGACCCCCGACGGCAGCGAGGGCTGGTCCTGGACGGGCACAGCCGCAGCCTCGGGGGGAGCTCCGTCCCTCCGGCCGAGCTGCGACCCAAAGCAGCCCCGCTCCCTCGCTCCCCCACCCCTCCAAAAAAATCCCCGGTCACGTATTTTTTCTCATCCCCTCTGAAAACTGCAGCTCGAACCTAACACCAGCAGAGCCTCCCCCTCGGCGGAGCAGCCTCCTCGTCAGGAGAGGATCCACAGCTGTAAATTACCCTGCGGTTGGAAGGCGTTTGCTGTATTTCTCCGGTGCGTTGTGGTTTTTTTTCCAAGCCCGAGGAATAACAGGCTGCGCAGGGGCTCGCAGCGGTGGCACCCTTTGCAGCGGGGAGACGGTTGTTGTTTTTTTTTTTTGCGCTTGTGCGGTAACTGAAGTTAATCATCCCTCCAGCCCCCCCCTCCCTTTGGTGCTTTTAGTGAATCAGAAAAAGTTTGGCTGGCTGCCTGGAAAGCACTTGCTAAAATCTGATCTCTTACTTCAGCAGCCTTAAAACTTGGGAAGTTATTGGCATTTATACAGTTGGAGCTTGCAGGCTTCCAAAGCAATAAAATAATAATAATAATAATAAAAAAGCTCTGTGCTCTGGTGCTACGAGAGCCACGCTTGCTCCGTTTCGTGCTGATTTTGCAGCATTTTGCGGGGGTCGAGGCGGGGAGCCGCTGGGGACGGGCGCTGCGGAGGTGTCCTGGGCCGCAGCGGGTCTCGCTGGGTGTCACAGCGAGAGGCGAGCGCTTTCGGCCATCAGCGTCGGGAGCCAAAACGTTAGATTAGTCATACTCGAGGGCCTTCGAGGGAGTGTTTACAGTATTAATGGTAGATGAAAAGATGTGAATGCTGTAAGTTTTTATTGCCCGTTTTGTTGCACTTTCTTTCTGGATTTATTCACGGGATTACGTGTTTTGAGCCTGAATGGGAGTGAGGGATTATAGGATTTCTTTTATAATGATCAGTTTGGGTAGGAGTTAGCCTTTGGTGAACCGGAGTAAATTAATGCATCACTTAGGTTTAATATTTATTTAGGCTAAAGGAAGTTGTTTAGTTTTGCGCTTAAAGGGCTCTGTCTTGTATTGGGGAGACTTAAGAGCGCCTGAAATGGATTATGTTCTAAGGCTGCCTTTCGCCCTCCTGTGCAAGCCACCATCAGCGGGTCGTCTCACGTGTTAGTCTTAGAATTATGCCCCTCTGCTGCTGGCTGTGACCCTGTGGCTCTGCATGCAGAGGTAAAAACCCCTCCAGGGTGCGTTGGGACTGGAGCTATTCTGGGACAAAATACCACAGCTCGGGTATTTTGTGTCTTCTGTTAGTTCCTCCTGTGCCAAGGCTGCGGTGCGTTGGCTGCAGGCTGCCTGCAGCGAGGTGCTGGTAGCTCAGCTGCTGGTTCCAAGCTCTCGCGGTGACCCCGTGCCCACCTCCACAGCCACCTGTGGGTGACCGGTCAGGGGCAGCATCACCCCTGGGCGAGTTGTGGCAGCACTGGAGTCCCACAGCCCAGACCGTGGGGAGGTTGGAGGGACAGGAGTTTTCAGGAGCAGGATTTAGACTCCCGGATGAGTCTGGCTCCTCCAGGGTTTTGCCATCAGGTGACAGTTCCAGTGAGGGATACTGGGGAATGGCGCGTGGCGGAGCACAGGCACAGGCAATGGGTGCTGGTGGCTGTGCGCTGGCGTGGCTGTGAAAGCAGCCAAGTACCTTGCAGGACTGCAAGGAGAAGGGCTCCTTCTCGGTCCCTTCCCCCATGACAGCAATGTCCCTGTCTTGTTTTCTTGTCTTGCACATGGGCAGGTTCCTCTGCTGCTCAGGGTTGCTGCAGTCCCAAAGGCAGCAGGGGCACTGGATATCCCTGAGGAGATTAATTTATTTACACAAGTTGTTCTTAGAGATGCTCTTTCACCACGGGGTACGAAACTCCCTCTATTGCTTATCTTTAGCATCCTTCAGTTTGATTCTCCCATTGCCTTTTCATGCTTGTGGGAGCGATTTGTCCTCTGCGTGCTTTTGCCCTCTGCGCATCCTGGAGCAGTTATGGGCTTGGCTTTGGAGTTAGTCTTCACGCGGGCAAGAAACCTTGTGTGGATGGAGGGAATCTCCCGTGCTGTGCTGGCTTCTGGCAGGTGGCCCTCAGGACGCTGGGGTCATGGCATCTCAGGAGCTCAGAGGTCCCCCTTTGCCAGGGCTGGAGGCAGCTTCGGTGTAGGCTGAGCAGGAGGATGCGAGGTTTTGGGTTCTGCCCTGATCTTCAAGAGCTTCCAGCTGTTCTGCCCTTGGGCTGCCTCCAGTGCATCATCAGCTGGAGTCTGGGGTGGTGCCGGCGTGGGCTGCCCCGGCCGTGCTGTAGACCGGAGGCTGATGCTGCCTCAGCCTCTTCCCTGCCCTGATAAACCTCGACGCGTTCTACATTGAGTGCATCTGTCTTAGATTAGGAAGAGGTCCCTGATAGGGCCAAATCCTTTGCTTTTATGGCTCTGGTAGGTTAAGATCCAGCTTTGGAATCTGATCCAGAAGCAAACAGGAGGTCAGAGGAGCGTACGAGGCAGCACCGGGCTATTTTCACATCTGCTGGTGTTGTGTAAGAGGAAGGCTGCCGCGCGCCATGCCAATAGCAACTTATGTTTCTCCTAAGCTCCTGTGCAGCGACAGACAGTTATTGTTTGGGGCTTTGTAAAGTGAGACACAGAGAAGTGTTGCTTCCACACGTTCAGTGAGCCAGATCCTGCGGTCTGGCGAAGCTGCGGCAGCACATGTCGGAGGCTGAGCCTGCCGAGCGGCTCCCTCCCTTCTCCTTGTCTGCTCCTCCACAAGTGTCCTCCCCGGGGCAGCTGGACGCGAGTGCCACCAAGCAGCCCCGGGGACGCTGTTGTGGACAAGCCAGAACGTGGTCCCTGTGGCAGCCCAGCTTGCCTTGCCACGGGTCTCCTGGCTGCCCCTTCTGTGGGTGTGAAGCGGTGCTGGAGCCCAGGGGCCCTGCTTGCCCTGCTCTCGCCCTCCTGGCAGCAGCGCTGGTGGCCAGCACCACAGGCAGGGTGTTGGACCACACGGCCCCAGCGAGGTTATTCTGCTATCGACCCTCCCTGTGGATGGGCACCCACCTGCCCTCGCCCTCCACAAGCATGAGGTGGCCAAGGCTGTGCGTGTGAGGCTCTGGGGTTTCCATCGCTGCATCACCCTTGAAGCCTGCGCTGCGGTTTAAAGCCCCGCGTGCCGAGATTCGGCGGGGTCCAGGCACCCTGTGGCTCCTAGGCTGGGAGATCCTGTGCTTGCCCTTTCTGCTCAACCTGGACTGGGACCACCGAGTCCTCGGCACAGTGTCCCCATGCCAACAGCCGCCTCCTGCCCCACGAGGGTATCTGAAACCCCTCAGCGGAAGGTGGTGGTCCCCCATGGAAACACCTGAGGTGAGTTTGGCTTGCTAGCTCTGGCTCACAGTGCCAGTTCCTGCACTTGTGTGGGGCAGCTAACATTACAGGTTGTAGAAGGGATGCTGTGAAGGACAAAAATACAGCAGAGGTGCTCTGGGAAAGGCTGGGAAGTTTTCTGTCGATTTTTCTGATTGCAGCTGACTCTTATTACTAGGCAGTGATAAGACAAGAGAAACTGCATAAGCAAAGGCTGATTTAATTAGAGGAGGAGGAGCTCAGCAACGTTGATGAAGTGCATGACACCATCACGGGCTGGAGCTGATGAGGTGGTCCATGGCTCTGGTTTGGTTGTGTATTAAATCGTTTGTTCCTGTGTAAAACCCCCTCGCTCTCCAGGAAATGGCCGTGCTGTTCACCACGAGGGATTTTAATTCCCCTCTGCTGACTCATTGCCCAGTCTATGAAGTGTTGTGTCCTGAAGCTGCCCCTCACACCCGCCTTCTGCCTCCCGGTCTTCGGAGAGCTTGGGCTCGCGTAGGAAGAGGAGACACCTTGGAGCGGTGATCTGGTCTGGCACAGGGACGCCCGCTCCTGCTGAGCGGCAGCAGCCTGGGGCTTGTGCTCATTCACACTCTGGCTCTCCCGTGGGAGAAGCGAGACTGAGATTGGCACGGGGTGAGTGCAAATGTGGGTCTTGCTCCTACACAGACGGGGGTACGCAGCCTGTGCCCCCCACAACGGCTGGCGGCTGCACATGCCGCCTTTGCTTCCCACGTTCCCCAGCCCTTCAGCGTGTGCTGGGCAGGTCCTCTGCCAGAAGACCGTCAGATGTGTTGAGCAGGAAAATTTGCAAGGACCAAGCCGGTTTCCAGATTCCTACCCCAGCGAGGCAGAAACAAACATGAACTGCTTCAGCATTTGGGGGCTTGGCATCGTCTGGGTGTGTAGTGACAAAGGGCAGCAAAGCAGAGCTGCTGCCTGGGGGCTTTGATCCGCACGTGTGTGTGTGTGTTGCAGTTTGCCCTTTCAAAGCTCTGGAGATGCACAGGATGCTTCAGAGAAGCAGAGGAGGACTCGGGTGTTGCTGAGGAAAGCACATAGAAGGGCAGAGTCGGCGCAGGGTTCAGGCTTCCCTTGTCCGAGATAGCTGGACGTGTTGTGCGAGTTATGTTTAATTTTTATTTTCCTCTCCCTGTTGCACCTGGCATGTCCAAGGCTGGACAGAGGTGAGCGATGCTGGGTTTGGAGCGGTGCTGGGTGTCACAGGAGGGATGCCTGCTCAAACCCTGCTTGTCTTTGGCTTGTAGAGCAGCTTGGCCGGAGCATACCGAGGCAGGAAAGCAAGAGCAAAGGGTGACTCTTCCTGAGCGCTGCGGGCGCTTTTGGGCAGCGGCGATGCAGCCGGTGGTGGGACCTTTGGCGAGGGGGAGGCGGGGGTGACTGCCAAGGGCTTCTGAGGGCTCAGGTAGGACGAAGAAAATCGGAGAGACACATGAATATATTCTGAGACACTCAGAGTAGTTGGGTTTGATATAAGCTGATAGTGCCAAGCTGGATGAGCGGATATCTCCCTCCGTTGCGGGAGTCTGAGCTCAAGAGACAGACAGCCCTGGGGCTGAAAATTTTTTTTTTTAATCTATAAAGGTAGTTCCCTGATCCTTGGGAGTATTTTTATGGGTCTCTTCCTTTCCTTAGGAGCTGGGAAACACTTGTCACTCTCTCACCTCTCCTCCCACCACCCTTGCTGAGCAATAGCTTGCTTTCGTTTTGATTTTCCCTAGATACAGACACTTTAAATATCAGTTGCGATAAGAGCAGGTGAAAAATGTGTTCAGGGCACAATGTGATTTAAAAAGGGAAAAAAAGAGGGTGGGTGCTGTTGGTGCCTAGGCAGGGGTGTGTGAGCCCCAGTGCCTTTACCTGGGTTTCTCTGCAAACCGCTCGGGTCCTGGGAAGGCTGGGGTGGGTCATGCCACTCGTGCTGGGGCGGGTGGAAGCCTTGGACCCAGGGAGGTACCTGAATACCCTCCTGCCCGTGAGCCCAGCACACAGCCCCGACAGGGCAGAAGCCCTCAAGATGCTGCCAAGAGAGATGCTTCGCTGGAACGTGTGACCTTCCCATGCTATGCTGCTGAGACCAGGGGGGTCTTCCGTGTGAGAACCTGCAGCCCCGACAGGTCTGGACCTTATCTTTTTTTCTTTCCGTTCCTGGTATATTTTGGTTTTGCTCGCCCACTGTGCTGTACCAGCGGGTACAACTGGGAATTATGCAGAGCTGTGCATTACGCTGCCTACCTGCTATGTCGCTTCTGTGTCCTGGTACCTCTCCAGATGTCCACGGAGGATTAGGCATCCAGCAAAGCAGCTGGAGGGAAAGTAAGACAAAAAAAAAAAGAACAAAATAGAAAAGACTGTCTGGCTCTGCCAAAGTATTTTCCTATTGGCATTCAGCAGCCTCGCTGTAGCATGAAGAGAAAGAAAGGGGAGCGGAGAGAGGAAGGAGGAGGCTTAGCCTGTCATGGTCTGCGTGTTTCCCTTTGTGAGAGCTCCTCCCCACGCCGGGGGCTGCAGTGGGTGGGAGCCGACGTGCCAATCTTCCCGGCCTGGCCGGGGCAGGCCATGGGGTTCGTGCCCTGGTGCTGGGCTCGCCTCGGCGAGGGGCTGGGCTCCCTGGGCAGCTCTTCGCTGCCTCCCTGTCTGCTTCGCCCGCACAGACAGCTGGATTTCACACAGGGCCGTGTTTTCCACCTAGCACCAGCACATCCTCCCCTGGCACAGCACCGTGCCCTTTGCCAGACTCCGTGTACACCCTGCTCACATTTACTTTTTCGGGGGGTTATCTGCTTTATTCTGCTGCAGCCGACAGAAAAGAGGTTGTTCTGCCAGGAAAACTGGAATACTTTTAATGTACTGACCTTAGAGTGCAATAACAGCATCTAACAGCATCCTCCTGAGTATAGGTCTTGTCTCAGTGTGGTGCTGCTCCGGCTTCGTGGCTGTAGCCAAGAGCGTGCCATTGAGCCCGCTGGCGATGCCAGCTGAGGTGAACTTTGCTTTAGAGGCAAGCTGGGAGGAAAGGGAGAAGACCTGAGGCTCCGGTTTTGGGTCATCACAGCCCCTGCCTCGGGGAGCACTTGAAACAGGATAAGAAGTGGGCAGTGGGGAACAGTCCAGCAGGTCCTGCTCCCGCCATATCCCTGGTGATGACAGGCAATGAGGCAGAGCCCAGCCTTTGGGTTTGCCCCATGCCGAGGTAGAAGGTGAGGCAGGGCTCTCCTGGGTTCACTGGGGCAGACTGGGGGTGCTGGGGCTTGCCCCGGGCAGTGGCCAGGGCCAGATCCTGCAAACACTGGGGAGATGGAGGTGAGGGGCTGGGGGTGCCCAGTGACTCCTCTGCTCATCTTTTATAATCCGAATCATGCTGAGGCTGATGAATACTAAGCCTTGGGGAAGGTCTTGGGGAACCGCATATTGCGTGAATACACACACCAGAATGCAGCAATTAATTACTAATGGATTGTTCTTCCTGCAAGGTGTTTCCAGCACTCCTTATTCCTCCCAGTTCCTTTTTCTCCTGCTTCATATTTCAAATCCTTTTCTTTCCTGCTAAAATACTGTCTTTGGCAACATTTTTAAGGACAGCTTGTTAAAAAGCTGTTGTATCTTTTGGAATACCCTGAGCTACTCTTCTGCAGAAATCCAGAATTAACAGAAAAACACAGGGAGCGGTGGCGAGCCTGGTAAAATAACTGGGCTTGCAGCATGTGTGCTGGGTGACTGTGGGCATGGCTGGTGGGATGTGAATCTGCAGGAGTATGAATAGAAAATGGGAGGAAGGGTGATAGTGCTAGAAGGGCATTTTGCTGCTTCTCTGTGGCTATTCATCCATCTGAAGAGAGGGGTGGTCTGGAAGGCTGGCACAGCGTGCTGCGATTGCAGGGTTCCCTTCCCGCTGGTGGGACGGGGGTCACCTCCTTCCCTGCGAGCCCTGGGCAGTCTGCTACCCCTGCTGCTCCTTGGGCTTCTCCCATCGGCTTGTCCGGCGTGAACATGAACAGATACTGGTGGGTTTTTTTCTTTTTTTTCCCCAAGTTGGATTCAAACCATAGGCAGCATTTGACTCGTTTATACTGATGTATAAATTACAGTGAGTGGGGTGCGTACTCTACTGCCAGCCATGATTCCCGACTATGAAATGGAAGCTGGTTTTAGCCCTCTTAAGCTGCCAGGCTTTAAGGTTCCAGTCCTGTATGAGCAGCATCAGTCCCTGGACGTGAGGCTGTACTGTAAGATTGCATGGGGTGGGGCGGTATTGATTATCTGTAAAATAAATTATGATGTATGTAGTGCAGGTTTCTGACCCCCTGGTCGCGACCTCGTGCTGATTGGGGAGACTTCCGACCAGCTGAGATCGGAATAGCAAAGAGCCCCCCAGCAATCGATAGGAAGAAGCAGCAGCTCCGGTCGTTGGGGCCTTTTACAGGAATAATGTCTGATACCACGTGCACACGGTGGTTTTTTTCCTGGGGAACAGGCAGTTCTATAAACTTCACCTGAAATTAGGTGTGAAACTCCGTGTGGGGTGTTCTGCTGGGCGACAAGCCAGCCTGGCCATGGGGCAGTCGGGGATGGGGCCCTTTGCAGCACAGAAGGGAGCGGGCAGGTTGCTGCGTCGGGGTTTTCAACCATCAGCAAAGCTGGTGTGGCTCTGGGCAGGAGTGGGGAGCGAGGGCAGCTCTGGCCCAGCCGTGGCCTGCGGGTCAGGCACGTAGGGTCTGCCCTGCTTATGTGGTGTATTTGGTTTGTGAGTTTGAAATAGCATTATCTCAGCCTCTGTGAGAGAACTCTTCTACAAGCTGAACCAACTGATCTGTGGCAAAACGGATAGCTAGATTGCAGGGCCGAATTTTGAGGGGTGTGCAGATGCCCACAGACATGGGTGCAGTGAAAGAGGTGCCTGCTCCAGTGCTTTGCTGGGATTGCCCCCGTAACCTGGGTATGCGCAGAGGAGCCACCAAAGCACTGGCGAGGCACTGGATGGGACTGGGCTACCCCATGGCACCTGAGAGCATCACCTCGCTCCTGAGCCCTCTGTCGTGAGAATTGCAACGGGACCTCCGGATCCTGGGTTGGCCAGGCTGTGTCTGCTGCTTTGGAGAGAGAGCAGCTCAATGGGAATAGGGGCAGAGGGCTTGCTCTTGGGCTGCTTGTCTTGAAGGAGTAGGTAATACTAATTTAATCACTGTTTGAATCCGGCAGACAAGACAATGGAATTTATTTGTGCAGTTTCTGTTTCTTTCCGGGAGCCAGATTTCTCCAGTGTGCACCATCACCGTGCACGGCAAGAAGCTGAACCCCACCGGGTTAAGTTGGGGGGGGTTTCACTTCTCGAGAAAACCTGTGCTTGCTCTGACACAGGGCCAGCAAGGCTGAGCTCACAAGGCTGCTCCGTTAGCCGGGTGGTGGGCCCAGAGAGGTGGGCAGCTACAGGTGTTCCCAGACCGAACAGGGAACTGCTTGTACAGTTTCTGTGGCACCGCTGTTGTGCCGGGTGCCCACGGGGCCCTGGCCTGCTCCTTCAGGTCCCCTTGCAGAAGGATGCTCAGAGAGCAGGGGACGGGGATGTCCAGACCGAGGCACGGTGCTTTACAGCATCCCGGTGTTCCAGAGAAAGGACTCCTGAGGACTCTCCAGCTTCATGTCATAAGGTCTTCTTTCCATGTTGGCCTGAATTTCCCCCAGCAGCATTCTTCCTGCTGCTGGTAACTGGTGATGGGCACAGTGAAGCGAGTTGGGCTCTCTGGTACCCACAGGCTGCATGGGGATGCAACAGCCCAAACCTCAGAAGGTGCCTTAGTGATTGCAATGCCTCTTTTACTTTTTCCCTCTATTTAAGATGTTTCAGAAAGGATTTATTTTCCAAAGCTGTTGAGAATTGTTCTCTGAAAAGGGAAAACCTGTGATCTAAATGAGTTAAGACCAAATAAAACTTTTCCCTAACTCAACAAAGGAGAACGGTAGGAAATCCTATTTGTCTGGCATTTGCAGTGTGAAGATTTCCTCGCAGGAGCGCAGCTAATAGAGATCAGTACAAATCTTCTACCAGAAAACAAACCGTGCTCTTCGTTTCTGGCCCTAGGCTGACATGTTTGTTCTATCTGATCCTAAACGCAGATTGACAGTTTGGTTTGGATTAAATTCAAAGCATGGTTTATGCCATACTTTTGATAAGACTCAATATTAATCTTTTTTTTTCTCATGCAGTCTTTAGTACGTGAGCAGCAGAATTGTTCTATTCCTTGGAGTATTTTTACAGTGAAATTGTTGAGGAATTTATTTCCGGAGGGAAGATGAAATTACTGATTTTAAAAACTCTCAAGATCCCAAGTAAAATTGAAATCCATTAAGCGCAGGCAGTAAGCTTGACATGACCTGGGCAGGTTTCAAGCTATTTTATTAACGGATATAAAGAGCATTTTCTTTAAATATCTTTGGAAAGGCAGGAGAGGAGGGGACTGGCTCACACAGAGGGACCAGAGCAGGTTTTTGTACTTTTACCACCAGCATCAGCTCGCAGGATGGGTTAGCTGGGAATGAAGATCGTCCCTTTGTGTCTGCACGTGCTTGTGAGCTCAGGTTCCTTCGTGGCAGTAACGGGCATTGCCGCTGTCCTCTGGTTCTCTGGATGACCTCCTGTGGTATGTCCCAAAGATGGGCTTTTAGGTGCATTAGTATATATTTATTCTGGTTTTAAATGGGCTTCACTCTCCAAAGCTGGTGTCGTCTTCTGTCATTGCTTTGTTCCCTAGAAAGAAAGTGGGGAAAAGTAGAAGAACTGGGAATGAGGAGGACCAAAGAAGAAGAGAGAAGAGGCAAAGGAGGAATTGCTGTTTGCCTTTGAACTCTGTGGATCAGTAGCTGTGTGCCTGGAAAGCTTTGTGTCCATCCTCGCTGTAGGATACAGTGATCTGTGGTGGCTAATTTCGAGACAACATCCACCTCAAGTGTGGCAACTTGCAAATGTGGTTATTTTATCAGAGGTGAAGTTGGTCCCAAAGCTTGTCTTTGGTGCTTGAAGACAGCCGGTGCTGGCAGGACCTGCTGGTTGGCTGTATGGTGCTAGGGCTGGGCACTGGAAAAGCTCTGACTTGATGGTGATGCTGAAAGCAACTGCGATCCTTTTGCTGACTATATAATAACTTTGTGAAGAATGAGTTTAACGGAGCTGGAGAGGAACACTGCCTGGGTCTGCAGTCATCTGAAGCTGCCTGGGCAGCATGTTGTGCCCAGCAAGGTGCTTAGGTGAGCTCTCCCCTGAGCGTGTGTGTCTCGGGGTGTGAGTTCCCTGTATGCGTGTTGGGTGAGCCAGAGATCTCCAGCCTCGAGCGGAAAATGTATGTTTGCACAATTAGCGTGGCCCCTTCCTTCCCTGGGAGCAGAATGGTTTATTGATTTCTTTGGCCCACTCGCCCCCACCTATTCAGCAATAATGACCCTTCCACCCCAACTCTAAATCATCGCGGCCTGCCTTGCCCGTAAGCCCTCTAATCTTTTTGGGTTGTTGTTGGTATTTATGCTCGTGGAGGTTTATGATCTGTCGGCGCTGGCTGCTGAAATGCTTTATTTATCCATACGCTGGGCCACACAGGGAGCGTCCTTATTCTGGTATCATGTTCAGGATGCTGTAGTTAAGGTTTGTGTCAGCACTTCCATGTACAAACCTTGTTATTCAGGGGTTTTGCAACTCCGTGGAAAAGAAAACCAGCGACCTGGCACGGCGAGGGGAGGCTCAGAGGCACACATGAAAGCCCAACAACCCACTGCCCATTTAGGGATTATTAGATGGGCAGCGTCTTTCCTCGAGGAAAATAGCCAAAAACATCCTCCCCCTTTGGGCTGATTTTGTAAAAAGAAAACCCTCTTTTGTGTGCTTGCATTGGTGTCGGATGGGGAAAAACGTGGTGAGGTAGGACACAGGCTGGAATCCTCTCCGGATACTTAAAAAATAAACATCCGGCCGATGCGGAACAAACCTGCCTTCTCCTCTGAGCAAACCATGGGCTGCGGAGGGCGGAGGGTTTGGGGAAGGCGGTGGCTGCTCCCTGTCACCTCACTTCGCTCGGCCCCGCGGCTGCCCGGCCAGCTCCGGCCCGGCCCCGCGGCCCTCCGAACAGTAGGCGACAGGGTATATAAATGTGATTTACTGCCCTGTTAGCGCAGCAGCTTGTGGGACTTATAAATTACTTGGAGATTTCTCGATAATAGAGGGAGTGTGGTATAAACAGGAGAGATAATAAGGCTTGAGCATGTATTTCAAAGAACTGTTTTGTGGCTGTTGGCAGGTATGGGGTGATGGCTGGCTGTGGGGGAGGAAGAGCCTTTACGGACCAACTCAGATGGGATTTTTTTTTTTTTCTATTGCTCCTTCTTAATGGCTGATGGATTTTGCGGTTGCTCCATGGAGCAGAGTTGATAAGTCAAAGTGAAAAAGCTGGTGGAGCCTGTTAGCCCAAGACATCAGGCTGGGGTTTGCATCGAGGGTAACTTGTTGAAGCGGAATTGGTCAGCCACTTGTGTCCACAAGCGATGAAGTGTCCTCCAGATTCCTCAGAAAGGGGACGCTGTGGCAGCGGGGTTTTTGTAAAGTGAAACTGGGAGGGCCAAACGGGGGCTCGACCCTTTTGTTAGCAGCTACGGAGCTGGCGTGACTGGCAGCCCTGAGTTGCTGCTCCAGAGCCATTCTCCTCATCTCCAGCATGGTGCTAGCAGGTCTTGCAGCGCATCACCACATGTAGCCGAGGGGACTCTGCCACCGTGCATGGCAGCATGCAGCACGCGAAAGCTGCAGTGAGGGGACAGGAGTGTTGCTTGGGGAGGGCATTAGTGAATTGGGAGCTGCGGGAATACATCTCCTCAAACATGCCCTCGGGCTGGGTCCAGGTGTTGCACTTACCCCCTCTCAGTCCTCGGTTTGCTGACCACCTTGGGATGGGGGCATCCTTGCAGATGCGAAGGAAGTTTTGCGTCTTATATTTCAAATAAGTGAATTACTGATCAAAACCATCTCTGGAAAGCCCCATTCCAGAAATAGCTTGTAAGACTTTTGTGAAGAAAGATGCTTGTCATGTATGTGGGAAGAGAGCTATGCAGGAACAACTGTAATAGTGCAGGTGCTTGGTCATGGTAACCTGGGGAGAGGAAAAGGAAAGTTGTCAGCAATGTGTAGGCAAAGTGTGCAACTGAAATGAGGAAGAGCTGTTTGAAGGAGGAGGGGATGCTCATCTCCACGGCTGTGATTTCACAACTTGCCATTTATCTAGGGGTAATTTGCTGACCTACTCCACTTTCCACCTTGACTGCTCTTCCTCAACACTGTTACCCCAGGACTTTGCCTTTCACAAGTCCTCATGGGTTCAGAGAGCTCCAGTGGCTTGTTCCTGGGAGCTGGTGGGTTCTGCTGGCTTCTGCTCTGCTGTTGTGCCAGTTCCCTGCTCTCTTCTGTTCAGGACCCTCCAACATCATTTCCAAACCTAAGCCTTCCTTTGTGGCACAGCAGCACCGGGCATCTTTGGGCCTCTGCATGAACAAGGCAGATGAATCTTACATCCCCTCTTTCGCCTTTCTGTGAAGTTTTGGCTGTGCACTTTTTTTTATAAAACAAGGGTTGTGCCCCTGGCTCTTCCAACAGTATCCCAGGTCAGGACTCATCGACTGTTTGGATGCAGTGGGTGAAGTGCAAGGGCAGAGGATATGTCATTACATGTTGCCAGCATTACTGGTGCGTGAGAACTGGAAGGAGAAAAGGAAAAGCCCAGTGGTGGTTGGTATTTTATTGGGTTTTTAGACCCGAGGAGAAGTCACTGTCTCCGTGAATCGTAGCTTGAAGTTTGCAGAGATCTTCTTCACATACAACTCCTTTTCCTGTTTTGACCCTCAAAGCTTCAGCTCAGCCTGGCAGCTGGGGAAGGGCAGGTCCAAAGTGACCCCTCCTAATGCTGCAATGCTTCAGCCACGTTCGGCAACGCCAGCCCTGCTGTCACAGGCTTTACTTCACTGGGTCAGGATGAAGAGTCCGGACAGGCTGTCTCCGGAGCTGGGCATCCCCATCGGGTGATGTAATTAGGCTCTGAAAAAGAGATCAGCCCAGAGAGACGGGACTTTTCCCCCTCATAACTAATACGAGCAGGCAGGTATTCAGGAGACATGTAACCACTGAGGCTGCTGTGTATTTACCAGTTTCCAGCGATGCTTTGGTTGTTTCCATAACATGAATTTGGTACTTGCCCTGAACCTGCGCAGGTCTCTCTTCAGAGCAGTGCTGTTGGAGGCCATGGGAGTAAAGAAGATGCTCAGCTAAGAAGACAAACTTTAAATGTAGGAGGGGTAGGTGCAAGCCATGGGAGGGATTTTTGGGTCTCAAGCAGCTAATGTAAGGCAGTTTTAAAAAAAGGCGTGAAAAAGCAGGAGGCAGGCAGCAGGAACAAACGCAAGGCAGAAGTGAGGCATCAGCAGCACAAACGTTCCCAGCAGAATGACTCCTGCGACTTCAGCAAATCCCCCGATTACCCTCCAGTTATTGTTAGATGGATTAACCTCTGTGTCCTTGGTCACAACCAGTTTCTTATATCCCAGCACTGTGTAGAGGCTGCCAAATCATGGGACGAGTGAGCGGTGACACCTGAGGACGTCCCTGTCCCCTTGGCACCATTCCCATGTGGGGTCACCAGGTGTTATCTAAGCAGAATAAGCAGGAGTGGGACCAGTTGGAGCTGAGTAAAAGGTTTCCAGAGGCGAAACTTGGTAGAGGAGAAGTGGCATGGGATAATGCGATATGGCCTCTGGGCACCTCTGCTGAATCAGCTGTGTGCTTTTGGAGAAGCCACCTTTCAGGTGAGATCAGTGCTTGGGAGCTGCTGTCCAGGGAGGTAGTTTTTAGCCACATCTCTATTTTCTTGGCAAATGCAATGGAAAAAGGGGTTTTGGAAAACTGAACTCGTGTGCGCTGCTCGGCAGTTGCCATGTTTTACCCTAGAGGGAGTTGCTTTTCTGCAGTGGGAGCAGGGATCTGTGTGTTCCTTGGACGATGTCAGGGGACCGGGATGAGAGGAGCTACCAGGATAAACATCGGATCACTGCTGCGGTGCTGCCACTGCGAATGTTTATTTCTTTTATGGGGAGATTGGTCTCTGCTGATCTTCTGTCTCCTTCTGACAGTGTTGTTTTCCCGAGCATCGCTTGGGTTTCCCATGTCTTCTGCTTTTGCCCCTGTTTTTGTGGAGGCCCCACCTGGGCTGGTATCGAGCAGAAAAGCCACAGCTGTCACCTTCGGCCTGATAGGCCCATGCTTTAAATGAGTGTTGTAGTCCTAGGAGTGAACGACTCTGCCCTGTTCCGGGGTTTGGAAAACCCCTGACTGGTTTCAGAGGGATGGGCTTGAGGGTTCTGCTCTGCCCTTCTGCCGTGGCCAAACGGGTCTGCAGCTGGAGCATCTGCCCCGGGACAAGTTGCTGCTGATGGAAGGAAGGAGAGAAGATGTCAGGAGTGCTTTGAACTTGGCAAGTTTTTCAGTAATTGGGCTCAGGTCTCATTTTAAGAGATGGACAAATTGCTGGTGCGTATTTTTAGCGGGATGCCTGCAGCTTTTGTCCCAGGAGCACCCCGCTGGGAGGACTGCCCTGGTCTCTGCTGCAACCCAACCAGCATGGCCAAGCCGGGTCCTCCACCACTGCCTGTGAAACGGGGTGAGGAGCGGAGGGTGATGGGGACAAACGGTCCGTTCAGCTGGCAGCACCCCGGGGACGAGCAGGGGTAGGGGATGGCCAGCCCCCTCACCCTTGTTCCTCCCCTTTGCAGAGCCCCCTCTGCTTTGTGCAAAGGCTTTTAAGCTGTTTGGGAGCAAGTCAGATGTTGTTGCTGGGTCTGCTTCAAAAGGGACCTTCCTCCACAGCTCGCTGGGCGGGCAGTAACACGGGTTACTGCGCTGATGCCTCGTCGGGGACCGGGTTTGCTCTTAGTGTGTTTTGGGCTGGAGAGACTTGACGGTTTCCTGTCGAGGTTTTGTTTCTTGAATGCCTGTTTCAGCTGCTCAAAAATGCTGATAGACAGCTACTCACAACAGTCTGAATTGCTGAGTGGTTTTAATTCCTGCAAATCAGGGCAGTTTATTTCAGCAAGGGTATTTTCTCCACAAAGAAATGTTTTGTTGTTGACAAGGTAGTGAAGGCAGTTGTAGCATCCTGGAATCCAGCCGCTGGCGTTGGGGATCTGTGATCTCACAGAGGTTGGCTGGGGCTGTTCTGCAAAGCCGTGTTGGGGTTTTCTTTGCAGCGATACCTGTGGACATACCGAAGATATTGATACCAAGGAGGGACACAGGCACGAAACTATTTCTGAAAAAATATTTACATCCTCGTGCTGGCAGTGAGGAGCAGCGGCTGTAGCACAGAGCCGTGCAGGGGACCTGGGTCATGCATGGCCTGTGTGAAGCCTGAAGGACATTGTCACTGGTCAGCAGGGCATGTGGGGAATTCATGAATATTGAAACTTCCTCCTGAGAAGAGAGTGCAACCCTTGGGAGGCATGGTGGGAGCAAGGGGAATAATTCTGGCCTTTGTTTGCCCTCGCTGAGCTTGATAGTATCGGAAATAACTGTGGTGACGCGGCAATGATGGGAGCTTAGCTCTTCCCCAGCAAAACCATCTGGGGAGAAACCACGGTGGGAGATTTCAACCATAAAGGGGAATATTTTGGAACGCTTAGGCTTGTGGAAGCAGTGATTTTTGCAGATCAGGACTGTCATGAAGGCTGTTCTAGCATAACACATCCTCCAGAGCTGATCCTGTCTTCTTTCTGTCGGTTGTGGGACTCAAGGTGGGTTTGATCTGCATGGTAGGACGTGTCCAGAGCAGCGTATGTGCAGTGAGGTCTCAGTCCCGGGGAGGTGCACAGGTTTCTGCTGGCACCAAGTTCTGGATTGCCGTGATCATACACTGTCCGGGTCCAAGCCGTGTAGTTGCAAGGCAGTGCCGTTCAGGCAGTGTTGGGCACCAACGCGGTGAGACCTGAGCGGGTGGCTGGAGTGGGAGATGGCAGGTGGGGCAGTGCCTGGAGAGGACATGGGGGCTTTACCCTGTCCCTGGGTAGCTTTGCCAAGGTCTAGGGTGAGTGGCAGTGCTCAATAAACAGTTGAGTGGTACTAGTCCAGCTTATTCCTGTGTTTCTTCCAGTAACAACAACAACAAAAAAGTGCAGTAGTAAATGGGAACATTGTGTATTTTGGAAAACTGGGTGCTGAACATGGGAAGAAATTTGGAGCCCTGAAAGCCAGCCTATCCAACTTCTGCCTGGTGAGTCTGACAGCTCAGCCTGCACAGGGATGCCCATGGAAGCCTGAGGTGACCTCATGAAACCACCATGGGAACTTAATGTATTTCAGTAAGCAAGGGAGGAATCTTGTTTGCTGAGCTCTTTGGTTTTATTTTAATATCCTCTATTTTTCCCTACTTATCTTTTCGAAACTCACGTTCTTATTATTCTGGAGTCATCACACTATTTCCTAAAAATATTGCTTCATTAAGACGTGGTTGGATTTTTTAAAAATGGAAAAGCAGTGGATCTTGTGGAACAGAGTTGTAGCACTCGAGTAAAGCTAAATTGCTTTTCAGCCGCATGGGCCATAAGTCTCCCTGCATCAGTATCTCCTCCTGAGACAAAGTCACGGGGACAAATGACAACTTTGGGTCAGGACTGCCGACATCTCCAGTATCACAGATGTCCTGTGAAACCACAGGGCTGGACATTTTAAAGCTCTGTCATCATCTTGTGCCACAATTTGAGAACTCCAGTAAGAACAACCAGAGCTACTTTAGAAATGTGCATTTCAGCTACATGGAGGATCTCCATTCTCCCCTTGAGACCTCGGTCAACTGATGGTCGGACAATGGTCAGAGCCACATAACTGAGCACCTGCGGATTCATTTGGAACTGCGGAAACCTGCAGCTACCCCTTGAAATCATCCTGGTGGAGATGAGGTGCTAAAGCTGGAGTGGTCATGTCTGTGTAGCGTCAAGTGGCTTTGGGTCGGACCTTCCTTCCAGCACCGACCTCCCTTGCAAGCCCTGGGCAGCAGCTTTGGAAGGCAACATTTTGCCAGTCGCAGTGGAAGTCAGAAGGACCACCCAGTTCTGATAAGGGCAATTTAGAAAGGAAGGGGAAGATTGTGAAAAGAGGGGCAAAGGGGCACAAAGGGAAGAAAAAAACCACCCCACCGCTGAACAAAAATGAAGATCAAGACCGCTGTTAAACACACTGCCTGTGAGGGAGGTCTCCACCGTGCCTTTTCTAATCTAGAGCCAGCAAGGATCGTATTAACAGCTTCAACGCAATGGAACAAATTAATCCCTGAGGTAATTGAAATCGGTGAGGTCTCACAATAGGTGAGTTTGACCCAGTGGGATAGAAATAGAACAAGTATTGGAATGAAGGAGTGAAATGAAGTCACACTGTTCAGCCATTGGTATTTCATTCCTAGAAACAAAGGCCAGACAAATGCAGAGAATACATGGCTCTGCTGGGCATGGTTGAAAGCTGCTCAATAATATCAAGCTTTGAAGGGATATTTCTGTGTGGAGAGGAAGTATATAGCGGAGATAGAACAAGCATTAAAAAGAAAGAGAGACAAAGAAAGAAAGGAAGAAAGAAAAAGCCCTGCTTACTCATTGCCCGATTGATAGCCGTGGTAAAGTCAAGTCAGCCCTGAATTTAAAAAAATTATTTTTACATATATATATCACGATTGGAGAAAAATAAGGATAAGAATTAAGGTCTGAATTGTATTTCCAGAGGACCAAAACTGTCAAAAGCTCATGACAAGAGGCACCATCCTGTAGATACTCTGGCAGCCGAGGTGCACAGGGTTGGTTTGCTTTGGCTAGCACAGGCAGCAGGAACTGGTACCACTGGGAAAGAGGTGTCTTTTGGTGCTGGGGGATGAGTTGGCCTTGGCCCCTTCGGCACTGCAGCACCACAGCACGATGCAAGGTCCTGCCTAGGGTGGGGAAAGGTGGATGCTGGAGGAGTGGGCCGCTGTTGCTCATGGTGATTATGTTAATAGTGTGACCTGGGGACTGCAGCCGGTGACCTGGTTCTGAATTGATAAGAATGGGCAGGTGAAGCTGGGGAGGGTCTCCGGGGGTGCTGGAGCCCACTGAAGAGAGCTGCATGGCAGCAATGCTCTGGTACTGGGCTCTGCACCGCAGGCAGCGCTGGCTGGAGGCACCTTCCCTTCCTCTGGTTGCACATGATTACGGCTGGGGTTTTAAAAGTCATTAATCAAGGCTGAAACCCTGCTCTTCCCCAGACTGAACTATTTCCCAGGGTGGAACAAGTTTAAAATGTCACCATCTCACAAATGATGCGTTTACACAGTTCTGGCTAAGGTTCACTCCATCATCAAACGGAGAAATTTGGTTTTCTTGAAGGCGGCATCATCTTTCTCTAGAAAATGGCCATTTACTGACTGATGGGCCATAAAACATTCATTTCCTCAAACTCGCTCAGGTTCCAGTTTTTTGGCACTCCCTCCAGCCTTCCTCGTGGTTTCATACCAGGCTCAGTAACGCTGTTGTCTGGTATCCGAGGGTCAATGGACACATTGCTTTAGGGAAGCTGGAAAGCAGTTGTATGTGGCTTGGAAAGCTGGCAGGATCTCGGGGAGATGCTGGGGAGTTTGGCTGAGTGATAACCGTATTTCTCAGGGGCTGCGTGTTTCGGAGAGAATAAAGGTCTGACGCTGCCCGAGGAGATTTAATGTATGGCCTCTCTGAATGTGGCAGGCAGCTCTCCAGAGAAAAGGAGGCTCTGCTTGCAGAGCAGTTTTTGGATCCAAGTATGTGTCACCTCGCTGAGCTCTATGTCCCCTCTTCCAAGCTTTGGAAACGTCGTCTTTTTGGGTCTTGTTTAACATTTCTGAAATCCAAAGGGATGGGCAGGCTCGACCCCCTCATCACCCCATTTCCTTCTCCTTTCCAGCTCCATCCCTACATGCACTTCGCTTAGAACGCATTAAACAAAGAGCAAATGTCCTTGAATTTCACATACTGCAGCAGCTTGAAAGTGCTCAAGTCAAAGAAATGAGAGGCTCCGTTTCAGAGCATGTCTCTGCAGGAGCAGGGAGAGCTCTGGGTTTCTCATTGTCATGGGCTGGTATCTCCTGCATGGGCCCATGCCAAGGGAGAGCTCAGCACTCATCCTTGGTGCAGGCAGGAGCTCCTCTGGGACAAGGGCAGGCTGGGGAGGGGAGGTTGGAGTGATCTGGTGCTTGGCTTTCTGCCTTTCCCAGCATGGTGGTGTGGAGGTTGGGAAGAGAGTGGAGAAAGGGAATAGCCTTAACAAACCGCAAGGAGAAGCACAAGGGGGAAAAGTATTACTCAAGCTGAAGGACACTGCTGGTACAAGAATAAACAGATGTAAACTGGATGTAAATATACAAGGTAGAAAATTTATGCAGAGAATATTAGGGAAGTGTTTCTGAGACAACCTTCAAAGGAAACAAAGAAAAAGATGGTTCGCAACTCGATTTATGAACAGCCTACAGAGCGGAACAGCACTTGTGGAGTGAGATCGTTTGGCATCTAGGTTTTAAGTAGGATTCATGCTTTTCTAATGAAATATTTTTTCCCATCATTTATATGTTTACTGTGTAAATGTCCTTGGTGGAGTCCTCAGAGCCTCATGTCTGCATCATTTTAAACAACCACTTCCCTGGTGCATCATGTTGCCCTTTCTCCTGGCGCATCCTGGAGGGTATGCGGTCATCATCCAAGGGGACGTCGCCCAAGACTGAGAGTCCAATTTAGCTTTTGGATATTTATTTTTCAAGGAAAAATATTTTTCCATGGATAGCAGGAAGAAGCAAGCACCAAAACAAAGGGTTCTGTAAATTTTGAAAGGCTCAGTTATGTTTTTGCAATTCTGGCGTTATCACGCCTTGGCCTCTCTCCTGTTGGATGCACAAAGATGCCCTCTGAAGTGCCCTCTCCCTTACGCTCTGGGTTCTTGCTGCGCATCTGAATGTGGAGCTGCTTTGTGTTAGACGAATTTCCAAATGTGCTTCCTAGCCCAAAGAAGCGAATGCGTCAAAGCAGCACGCATCCGCTTCTGTCTGGCTTCGACCTAGGCTCTGTAACCTGAAGGTAACAATATCCTGGCGATGCATTGACTTTGCAGTTAAGAGGAGGAAAAAGCAGCCAATAAGGAGTGCATTGTGTTTCACTGCATGTCGAGGATGGCTGTCATGGTGAGCTAGCAAATGCCGCTGTAATTGGCATAGAGGAATTTTGCCAAAGTCATGGAAGCAAAGTGGTTTGTTACTTGCCTTTGTGGACTTGAGAGAGATCTGTCTTGGATATCCTCTTGTTGACCTCATTGAGTTAGCTTTCATGTGTTTAGAAGGTCATGGAGAAAATCATTAATATTAGGTTGATTTGATGGCTGAAAGGTAATAAGTATTTCCTGCTTATCAGATAGGGTTTGAAAGGACTTTGAATGGCTTGATTTGTTTATCTTTTGCAATCGGTACGGGCCTTAGTGAGAGGGATTTTGTATTCCTAGTTCTGTTTGGGGAATGACATATGGTTTGCTCTCTGATGAGACTTGGAGGCTCCGTAGGATAAAAAGCAAAAAAATCAGGAAATTCTGAAGTCCAGCTCCCAGCTAACTTGGCCATGCTGTGGACCTTGGACATCTCATGCTGTAACGCTTTATGACATGAACAATAACAGATTAACATCCCCCTTTACTGAAAAGCTCAAAATAGAAAATTCAGAGTGTGTAGAGGCTGGGCGGATGGAAAGCCAAATCCCGTAAACATGGCTTGGCACCGCGAGGCTTTCATTGACCTTGGCAGGGCTGTGATTGCTTTCAACAAGATGTCGGTGTTTGCAGAGATGTGGCACCAGCTCGTGTAGGACTAAGATCGCAGTGCTGCTGTCAGAGGCTTTTGCCATTCTTGAGTGTTTCTTGGATTTTTTAGTGGTGAAACCTTAGGCTGCATCAGCAAAATGGTCTTTCTCTTGCCATCCATCTGGGATTTAACAAATAGGAGAGTTGTTCTGTAAGCTGAAGGATGGCTGTAAAGCCATTTCTAATGAAATGCAGTCATTGTTTGAGAATCATTTGGCAAAAGAGCGCTTGAAAAATCTCCCAGTGTGGGGTCTCTGAAGACAGATGTCATTTCTGGTTCCCGTGGCTGTTGGGAAAGGAGGTAGGACTCAATGCACCTACCTTGAACGATTGAGCAAGTGCAATGGAGAGGAGGGACAGCTGCTCCTTTCCAGGAGTGAGGCATTTCTGATGCATTAGTTGCTTGAGGTGATGGTTGTTTTTCAAAGGAATGTGGTTTATTCCCTCGCATAAGCTCTGTACCACCAGCTGTGTTCTTAGGGTGCCTTTGTAGCCGTATGTTATCACTGAAAGATGTAGTGACAAATAAATAAGAAATGGACAAGGAACTGACTGAAAAGAAAAAAGAGAGGAAGAATAAAGATGAAACCAAATTTGATGCTCTGTTTTAACGATTGGGATTTTGCAGACTATAAACTGTTGGCAAAGACTGAGATGGAGTTACATGAAGACCGCTATCCTGAGATGCTGAGGTTGTCCTGCCTAGACAGCGGCCCATAGCACTTGGCTGGATTTGCAAAACAGACCACAATACAACCCCAAATCCCACCAAAACTCTGGAGGAGATAAAGCGATGCAGGAAATCAGGAAATCCTTTTCCTAGCCCTAGACAGTGTCCCGCAGGGCATGTTGCTAGTTGGGAGCTAGAAGGTGCAAGCAGCCCTTCATTTCAGGGACCTGTTCTGCTGAACTCTGGGTCCAGTCTGTAGGTTTTCCAACCTACAGCATAGATCTGTGGATGACCAGGTTGAAAGGCCAAAAAAGGGTGGTCATTTTGTGTATGATGTTTTTATACGCAGTAATAACATATTAACAGTTAAAAAAGGATTTAAAAGAAAAGGGAAGAAGGTTTCCTTTTGCTTTAGCGAACAGCATTGCAAGCCCTTCGGGTTTTCAAGCAGGATTGGGACTTTTTGACATTTCGGCATTCATTTTTGTGTGGTTGTGATTGTTATGGAAATGTATTGGGGGCGGGGGGGATGGACTTGGTTTTAGGTGACCTTCTTGAGTGCGTATTGGCGATCAGTTACCGAAGGAGGCATATGTTACTAATTTTTTTGAGATTTATGAAAGAGAGTTCCTCTTATGGTATATATAAATGGACTTTCTTATCTCAGGAAAGTTAGCTGCTTGAGAGAGTATACTCTTTAGGGCAGGGATACTGCGAGAACGGGTTTCAGCAACGATCAAATAGTTTTTATCTCATGAAATCGACACTGCATGAAATTTTATTTTAGGGTATTGATACTCTCTGCTGCAGGCCAGATGCAGCCCAGGCTGGCACGGCTAATTCACCTTGGCCACACTCCAGCAGAGCATCCTGTTTCAACTGAGTGGTTAAGCGTGTGCTTATCTTTTAAGCAGGCAGCAAAATCCTGGTGGTTTCCTTGCTGCTCTGGACCGTGGCTTCTTGACCAGGAGACAGGTCAGCTGCAAGGAGAACCTGTAGGACGTTCCTCTTCCAGGATTTCTTTCCCTGGGTCAGAGTTGGGCTTGTTGTTGGAGAGGTGATGGAGTGATACACGCTTGGGCAGACTTTTGGGGGTTGGTGTCCCCTGCTGATCCCTGTGTCAGGTGAATGCTAGGCTTGGGCGAGGTGTTGGGGTTGTGGGTGATGCCGGCCAGGCCTTCAGCTGGAGGAGGCGGCGATGTCATCCCTTTTGGGCTGCAGTGTGCCCTTCTTGCGAAGGGAGGAGACACTTAATTTGCTGATCTTGGGCAAGAGAACTGTGACAAACATGTGCAGCGTGGTTTGTGGCATGTTCAGAGCAGACCACAGCGTGGGATGGCTTCATGGGTGCTCCAGAGTCTGCCCGGGCACTGCGGCTATGGGCTGGGACTCTGTGGTGTCAGTGCTCGAGAGACAATTAAAAGAGTGAATTAAGACATGATTTGGAAAACAGATTGCCTTTTCTGTTAGAAGTTTCCAAGAAAGCAAAGCAACCTGCCCTTCCCCCACTTCAGATCCCACCTGTTTCAGTTTTTTTTTCCTCCCTAGAAAAATGTGAAATTCATTAACATGTGGTGAAAGCAATGTAACGACGTCATCTTGATTTAAAATCTGTTTTAAATCTGAAAACGACGGAGCCAGAATTTAACTGCAAATAGCCTTGCTTTTGTGGGTGCGCGGCAGACTGTCAACGTTACTTGAACATCTCTGGTTTTAGTAGTTAATGTCATTTGAAAAGAAAGCAAGAGAATGTAAGAATGAAAAAAAATTAATATTATTCATGTGAAAAGCCAAGTCCTACTTACTGTTTTCGGCTGTAGCTGTGGTGCCTGAGGAGAGGAGAGCGAGCAGTGCCTGGCTTGGTGAGGCAATGAGCTCCGCCGGCATCCCGCGGTGCCCTCCTGGCAGGTGCCGTGGCTGCCGCTCCTCTCGCGTCCTCAGCTTTGAGTCACAGCTTCTTACTGTGCTGCTTTCTGAGAGTGGGAAATACTGCTATGATGAAGTGTGGCATTCTTGTCTGTCACCTCTCTGGTCACCTTGAATGTCTGTTAAGACCCAGCACTGCCCTGAATCTCCTTTTGCTCAGCCTGTGTGTTTAGCTCCTGCAGTCTCCTCCTGACTTCTGACAGTAAAGTCATGCAATCATAGAATGGTTTAGGTCAGGAGGGAGCTTTAAAGGCCGTCCAGTCCAAAGTCTCTGCCCTGAGCAGGGACATCTGCACCTAGAGCAGGTTGCTCAGAGCCCCGGCCAACCTCACCTGCAATGGTGCCAGGGATGGGGCTGCAACCACCTCTCTGGGCAACCTGGGCCACCACCCTCACTGTAAAAAATGTCTTCCTTCTCTCTAGTCTAAATCTCCCCTCTTTTAGTTTAAAACCATCACCCCTTGTCCTGTCCCAACAGATCCTGCTAAAATGTGCATTCCCGTCTTTCTGACAGGCTCCTTTATTAAGTCCTGAAAGGCCCCAAGAAGGTCTTCCTGGAACCTTCTCTTCTCCAGGCTGAACAAGCCCAGCTCTCCCAGCCTGGCCTCCCAGCAGAGGGCTTCCAGCCTTCCCATCATTGCTGGGGCCTCCTCTGGCCCCGCTCCAGCAGGTCCATGTCTCTGCTGGGCTGAGGACTCCCTCTGCCCTGCTGCCCATGCTGCTGGGGATGCAGCCCAGGTTATGGTTAAGTACCCTTAAGATACGTAAGATATGTTGCTCTTTTAATATGTAAGATACATACATTAAGATACATGAAATATATATGATACGAGAGTTAAATTGCTTTCTCTCCTAGGGCTTGGGATTCAAATAACATAATCCCAGCATTTAAGAAAGGCAGCAAAGGCAGTCCCGCAACATCCCTGTGAACCTCCTTGCTGTTGCCACTGTGTAGAATATACTGTTTTTGTTTGGGTTGCTTAGTGAAGGGCTGGTGCTAAGCAGCACTGCCTGCCTAAAGCTTTCCTCCTGCTGCTCATCCGTGTGTCTGCTCGATAATTTGAAATGCTAAAAAGTTCTTTTGAGGTTTTGACTTTCAGGGAGTACTTGGCTTTGAAATATTTGCCGGTACAAGACGTGCAGGAGGCTGAAGCAAGGCTGGTTTGCATGTTGTGGCCACTTGCTCTTACGCGTTTTAGCATGGAATGGACCTGATTGAGGATTTATTGACCCTTTTTCATTTGCGTTGCCAGCTCCATCCCTGCACCAATATATCAGAACGCTTGCAGGCTAGAAGGACAAGCCTGCCATAGCGGGAGCGTGTTAGGAGTAATAACCCTGCTATGAGTAAATGTTGTTCCTCTGCCAGCCCCAACCCTAGGCAGCATGAAATTCCTGTGTGATTTTCAATTTATGGTGGATTTTGTCTCTTACACGCAAGTGGTACACAGCATGAGAGTTCACCAGCAATGACTAGACTTTGAGTGGTCTTTGTCTTGGCCAAATTAAAAATTGCTTATTGTGCGGTGTGTGCGCCACTCGATAATCTTTTGCTTTTGGTTTCTGAATGATTATTGTCCTGTGATGGGAGCCTGCCACCGAAATATTGTCCATCTGTGAGTTTGGAGTGGGCAGTGGGGGTGTTGCGGTGCAAACACTCTCGGGGACAGACCGTGGAGCGATTTTTGTGCTTTCGTATTGTTTGGGTGTGAAGAGCTTTTGCATGCATGCTGCCCAGCCTCCCCCATGGGAGGGCATCTTGAGAGCATCTGGGTTCTCTGGTCCTCTGACCTTGGGCAAGGCAGGATGACTCTCTGGAAGGAAAAGCAGGAATTCTGTTTCAGTGATTCTTGGGAACCATTATGATAGGAAACAAGACCTTCAGAGAAGGGCAGATGGGCAGGGAAAGTTCCTAGTTAAATTTTAAGGCTATAGTGAATGAAGGTTAACTTAGTCTGTTGGCAAGAAATACAGATGAAGTGGCTGAAGCGACCGGACCCCTGCTGATAACAGCTTTGCAGCTGGACATGCTGGTTTGGCTCTCGCTGGTCCTCATGATCTCTCCCCAGGCTGTGGCCCTGTTGAGGTGGGCAGAGATGCACCCATAGATGGTCACCAGTGAACTGGCTTCACTGAAAAGCAGAGTGCCTGGAAGTTACACTTTTATCATAGTAGGTTTTATGCCTGTGCAAACCTAGAGTCTAATCTGCTAGTGTCAAGATAAATAGCTTTTCCCCTTGACTTCATCCCTGCAGTTAATCTGAGGAATCAATGTGGCTGCTGAAGGTGAAGCACCAATTCTCTGAAACGGAGCTGTGCGTCCCCATTGTCCCATCCGTGTCCATGGAACCTGGTAGGGGCCATGTCTATGCGAGGGAGAGCCTAATTTATAGCCAACGTGGCTGACCAGGATTAAATCAAAGCAGGACCGAGCAGCAGTTTTTACTCAACCCCCTCGCCCCAAGTTTGATTGTAAAAACCCAGGTTTGGTCTACTGCCGAGAGCCAGCTCTGGCTACAGTTACATGCTGAGTGCCTGACACCGCGGCCACAGCTGTCAAGTGAAGGGCAGCCAAATCCCAGTCCTCTTGTGCCACATGCCCGTTGGCAGGTTGGTTTGCAGTCTTCCTGTCCAAGATGTTTTTTGTTTCATGGTCTGCTCTGTTCTTTCTCCCCCACCCACTCTCAGATGTTTGCTGCCGAGGAGAATGTAGATTTTCGGATACACGTGGAGAACCAGACGCGAGCAAGGGACGACGTGAGCAGGAAGCAGCTTCGGCTCTATCAGCTCTACAGCAGGACAAGTGGGAAGCACATCCAAGTGCTCGGCAGGAGGATCAGTGCCAAAGGAGAAGATGGAGATAAATATGGTAAGAATATTTACTGGGATCCCCCAGACTCCAGGTCAAAGGCTTTAATCCTGTATGTTGGGCTGAGAAACTCTCGGGAGAAAAATAAGAGCAGCAATAAAAAACAGGATAAAAGGGGGGGAAAAAAACCTTTCCATGTTAAGAACATGGAAATTTATTAGTGTATGATGGTGCCTGAAAAGAAAGATCTTTTTCTGCCCAGTGGATGAGCTCACAGTGCATCTACTGTAAATAGACCATATCCAGGTTGGTGACTGGGAATGTTCTTTCCCCATGAGCTCTGGGCTCGAGTTTGGTGAATCCAGTGCTTCAGTGAAGCACCTTCCTTGGCAGGTGGGATATTTGGGTTGAGCTGAACTTAAGCAGACTTTGAAGCTTTGAGAGTACCCCAGAGCTGAAGTTGAACCTCAAGGCGTGTGGATCCTGCAGGAACGCAAATAGCTGAACATCCCCTGGGCTAGCAGAGTGCTCAACTATTCTCGTGGTGATTTGCACACAAGCAACATGCTAGAAATGCTGCTAGCAGGCTGAATTATGGAAAAACTCTGTAGTTCTGTGTCGCGGTCCGGGCGGAAGCATCTGTGCCGCTTCCCAAAAGGGAAGGGGATCGAGGGCAAAGTGACTTAAAAGGACATTTCAAAATAATGGGTCGGTTTACCACATCCTGGTACCTTGTGGTTGTGGCAGAGAAACTTTTGCTCAGGTTGGTTGCTGGAAGGATTGTAGGGCTTTTTTGGAGAAGTGGTCCTTTTTCTCTTATGGCTGCACAGCCCTGTGTGTTCATGCGTTGCTGCTGAGGTGTATGCGCACATTCACGTGAGGTTGACTTCACACGCAGCACTCGTGAGAGGTAGAGGTGGGCTATGATGATAGCAGGTCAAAATCTGGGGAGTGTTGTTCCCTTGGGAAGCCTCAGGGAGGATGAGGTGCAAGCCATGCCTAGCATAGAGGGGACAGACTGCCTCTGCCACCGTGGGCAGAGGAGCAGGGCGAGCTGTGCCATGGGAGGTGACAGCTGGAGAGCACTTGGCTGGGGTGGAGTGAACCCACCTGGTAGAGCCACCCAGTCTCTCAGAGAAAGGCCTGCCCAGGTCTCATCAGCCTTGTCCTTTGTCTTTGCCAAATCTCCAGATAAAACAAGGGTGGAAAGTGCCACTTGGCTGCTAATTATTGTGTCATTTTATTGCATTTATCCTCTTAAGGTTTGATATGTAAACTAGTTGCTGTGTGCTCGCTGCTGCCTTCCCAGGAAATGCTCTTGCCCACAGTGCCTGTCAGGTAGCGTGATGTAGTTTTCCCCTCCATAAAAGAAAGCAGCATTTACAGTGGGGTGCAGCAGGGAAGTGTGCCCGTGAGCAGCTGACAAGTGCTAATTTATGTGTCAAAGCCCATCTTGTCCCCTTCATACATATGCAATCGTGTCTGAACAACAAATCCTCGCGCAGGAGCGTGCTCGTGACCGGTGGCGATGCTGCACAGTTGCAGAGCCGGAGATTTTGCGTCTGGGGAGCTCCTCAGTGCCTGTCGCTGCTCTTCAAATCCTCTCTACTCCTGGATGCTCCTTCTAACAACCTGGAGTGCTCCAGCCATGGAGGCCATTTGCTGACATCCCCCTGCTCCCTCCCCTGCGCCTCCTAATAAAAGTCCTTCATGTGTCAAGCCGCGAAGCCGTGCTGAAAGGTTATGGAAATCTGTGCATCATCTTGCTTGGCACAGGGAACGCTTAGAGCACGATAATCGGGGAGACAGTGAGGTGGGACATGGAGGTCCAGGATGTGACCATGCAGAGCTCCTAGCTGTGATAATGAAGGGGGGAGAGATGTCAGAGTTACTGAAGTGAGAACCATCTGTGTTACAGCCAAAACTGGATACAAAGGCAAGGAGACAGGATTCATTCTGTGCTGGGAACCCCTCCCCCCGAGGCATTATTATGGAGTAACCTTTGATCAAGACCAGAGAGAGGCTTAAACTAGGTCTGGGGATCTCAACAGTTGCAAACTTTTGATCCACTTCTCCGTCTTGCTGGTCGGATCTGCCTCTGAAGGAGGACACCTTTCCTCTCACGCAGCAGATGGTTGGTTTTCTCCCGCCCTTTTTCTCCCTGGTTTTGCTGCCTGGACGCTGGCACGGTGAGTCAGGGCCAGGCTTAGCATCGGAGAGTGCCCAGCTCCTTTCTTGGCTACATTGCCCTTGCAGACCGTGCACTCTCCCACAGCTTCTCCACTGCCTTAACCCTGTTCTCTCTGACAGAGGGGGTGATGGCGGAGGTGATCCGGGTAGATATCCCAAGGATTACGGCCCATAGAAGGCTTTGGGAGGGCAAGCAAGAGCCAGTGTCTAAGAAAAGGCAAGAGACATGGAAAAAGGGGCCTCTGAGCTATTCCAGCCCTGAATTCTCCAAACAGTCTTACTAAGAGAAGGTAAGACAGAATCGGTGCTGTGGCTGAGGTCCATAGTGCTCATCACCAGCAATTAGCACTAGCCAGCTTTAGGGATGGGGAAGCTAATAACATTTTAGCACCTCTTTCCCTTCTCCTCCCATGCATTCACAACTGGTGAAAGAACAGTGTCCAAGTGAAGAGATGCTTTTTTATTTTCCCTTTTATTTATTTTTTTTTTTCCCCATGTATACAGCTTCCAAATGGCTGGTGTCGGAGGATTAGTCCTGCCTTTGAAGGGAGGTTGGTTTTATTGCAAGGTTTTATTGACTTCTGTAAAACTTCTCACCTCTTGGTTGAAGAGAATGCCCAGAAAAGAGGGGAGGTAGCAGGCCTCAGGCAGTGAATTGGTCATTTTCAGGCAGCCACCGTGAGGACAGCAAAATGACCAGCCAGCCCTGGTTGAGGGAGAGAAGATACCAGGGCCGGGGGAATCCTGCCGGAGGAAGCCCCCTTGAATCTGTTATCCTGGTCTGCAGATGCCATGTGCAAAGAAAAAATGCATGCTCTGCAATGCATCGTTTTGCTGCCGTAATAATTCCGGCATGTAATTTTTGGTTTATGGGTTCTTCAGGGCCAAGATGTGGCCCCATGTGTCAAATTATTAAATGGCAAATTAAGTCAGTTAATAGAATTAATTGAGTCGATGTAATCCTTTTAATCAGATGGATTTGATCCTTTCTCAGATGAATTAGAATCCATTAACAGATAAGTCAATTATTGGACTAAATTAAATCTAATAATAATGCCTGCTGCTCACAGCAACACTAATTAATCTAAATACACTTACCTATCTCCCAAGGTTGGTTTTGTTTTGTTTTGTTTTTTCAGGCTTAACTGATGTTCCTAAAGTGCTCTGAGATCTTTAGATAACAGAGGATCTATGTGAGCAAAATATTATCTCTTAACACACTATAAACTAATTAAAAGACTGATCTATTTACAGATTGCATTTTTACTTTAATCTCTTCAACCTATTCGGAAGGAGTTTGCACTGGCCCAGAAAACAATATTCCTGTTATAAGCTTATTATTACTTTACAGGTTCCTAAGTGGCCATTTCATTCAGAAAATGAAAGGGGGAAGGAGAAAAAAAAACAACCATTAACGTGCTGACAAAAAAAAGGACCTGGAACCTTTATATTCTACCTCCGATAAATGGTACAGATAGGGAAGAGAGGGATCAGTGACCTGAAACCTTAGATCCTTTCATTTATTTTCATTTCACAAAAGGCAGAAGACATTCTATCCTGTTTGTTCACGATCTTTGTATCCGGTGCGGTTGGGGGAGACAGAGCTCTCTTGGTTGGGTGAAGGCATTTTTTGCCTCATTTGTATTTCACAGCCATGTGATTTTTTTTTTTTTTGTTTTAATTTGTCCCCAGCTACTGCTGTCCTATGGGGCGGTGAGAAGTGATAGCCATCAGGAAAGAGGCGCCGGGGGTGTGAGGGGTCTTTGGGCTTGCTCTCTCTGTGGAGGTAACTTTTCTTTGTGGCGAATGCTTGGGTGTCCTGGAGGCTGGGATGTGGCAATGTAGGTGGGTTCTTAGTCTGTTCCAGGTCGCTATGCAGGGGTATTTTGTCCACTGACCTAGTCTATCACAGCTTATAAAAACCTCTTGGGTCCCCTAGAAGGTTATAAAGCATCTATTTGATAAACCTTCTAGTCTACAGCATGGGAGGCTTTGTTTGAGGACAGCCCATACAAGGGGCAGGACACTGGTATGGCATATCTCCTCAGCATCCCATCGCTGCCAGTGTTTTCATGGGGATGGACCTGAGCCAGCTTCAGTGGGATTTAGCTCAGGGCTCAAGAGATGCTTCTGGGACAGGAGGTTTGGGGAGGTTAACAAAGCGTGGGTTTACTAGCAGAGAGTCAACTAATCTGGGGTCAGGCAGACCAAGGAGGGAAGCAAATTCAAGAGGTGATGTGTATGCGTGATGCCAGGCAGGACTTCCATGTGCCATGGGTGTTCCCGGCACAGAACATCATGCCCTGTACAGATGTGCTTTTTTTGGGTGGTACAGGGAAAGGAAGGAGCTCAGGGAGATGGGTACCTCTTTCCTGGGGCCACCCCAGCCTGGGTGATGTGCTCTGCAGCTTGCAGTCCCCACCTTCTGTTCTAGCTGGAGCTTCCCAGAGATGCCAGTGGACAAGCCCATGGAGAGCACATTACAGCTGTCTAGACATCAGCCACACTCCATCCCGCCAGAGATTTCATTTGTGGTAGAAGTGGGCTCTGTTCCATAAGGAGGTGTAATACGTGTGGAAAATATTATTATAGCAAAATAGCCTCCTTTAATTGACTCTAAGTTTTGCAGGATTCCTTCCTAGGTTTGGGTAATCTTGTGCTCTCCAGAATTAATGAGCTGACATAGCACTTCTTCGGGTTTGGCAGCCTGACAGCTAATTTAGAACTCCCTAAACTCATTTCACTAATGACTCCCATTTGTTCTATCTCAAAGCCTGGAAACAAATGCAAAATACCCGTTCCATTGTCCCATCTTTAGCAAGTCATTCTTTCCCCTCAGTATTTCTGGCACCTTAACAGCAAGCTGCCTTGGGAAACCTGGTTAACCCTCTCCCTTCCTAGAATAGTTAAAATTAATTTTTATCCCTCTCCTGGGAAGAAAAAACTAATCTCCTTGTGGCTGGAAGGTGCAGAATTAACCTGCAAGAAAGACGGGAGATGTAGCCCACGTCGCAATTTGGGTTAGTTAAATATAGCTGTATTTCCACAGGCTGGACTTGCAGAAACTGTTTTGCTTCCCAGGAGCCAGGTGTGTGCAGAGGGACTGTCCGTCCCAGTGCAGCTCAGCCCCAGACCCGGCATGAACCGTGATTTGCTTTGTAATTTATTCCGCTGATGGCCGTTTCCTATTTAAACGACGTATCGCTGCCTCCAGTCTCTTCCCATTCCAGTTTTGACACCACAACAAGACAAATAATTTTTTTTAAAAGACCTTTTATCTTCTAAACCATTTATTTTCACTTACTTAGCCCGGGGGCAGAGGTGACCTCCGCGTAAGGGATGATCATTCACCATGGCAGCTGTACGGTCATATGGGTCCTGGGGACTGGCCAGAGAAGCCTTCGCCGTCCAGCTGCTATGTTGTGGTTCTGGGGTTTTTTCCCTTCTTGCCCAGCACCCTCTCTTTTTTTTGTTTGTTTGTTTGGTTTTTTTTCCTTAAAATGTCTCCCCTTCTGCTCTGCAGTGGGACAGTGGTGAAGTTTTCCTTGGAAAGCAGGCATGGGGATGAACCGGAGCGTAGCAGCCAACTCACTGCTTTGTCAAACCACGTGTGGGGCTGGGGCTGGAGGAGCTGCGGCTGCCCTCACCTTCCAGGAGACCCTGAGAGGTTCGGCAGCCATTTGGAATGTGCTGGAAGCGTCTTAGATGAACCATCTGAACATTTAAGACATTTTTCTTTTTTATTCTACCCTATTCTGCACCTGTGCCAGAGCAGGGGAAAGCTCTGCTTAGGTTGGATGAGAAGTTTGGGAAGAAAAATCCAAGCCCTTTGCTTATTTATGACAAACCTATTTCAAACTACGTATTAATTTCCAATTTCCTTTACTTTTGGTTCTGATAGCTGCTACCCCAAACTCCCACTGAAGTTCTGCAGCTGGTTCTGCAGCAGTCCTTGTTTTGCACCTGTAGTAGCAGAATAAGCTGTTGTTTGTTTTTCCTCTGACACTGCAGGGAGTTTTGATTTCCCTACTTCTGGACCTTGAGATATCTTTAAAAGCCTTGAATTTCATGAGGGGGGAGCGGGGGAATCACCTTTTAGCTCTGTGTCCAAACTTCAGGTTTCCATAATCACCCATCATGGTTTGGAAAAGCATAGGCCGGTCTGTCAGTAAATATTAGGGACCCAGAAATAACGAGGAGAAGTAATGTAGAGGACTGCTGATAATTTGTCATTTTTAATTTCTGTGTGGAGTGGAAAGTGAGCTACAAAGTGAAAAATCTTTATTTTCATGCAAGTCATAAAAGGGTTTTTGTTAACAGTTTGTGTGTGTATATAATTCTATGCTGTGATTTAAGTGTTCCCATTAGAAATGCAGAATAGGAAATAGGATCCCATCTGTGAGCAATTTGAGAGGAAGTGAGACAATGGAGTCGATTGCTGCTTCAGTTTAGATAATCAATACAAATATTATTAGTATAGTGATTTATCTTCCGAGACACTTTATGAAATCGTGAATGCTAGACCCTGAAGACAGGTCAATATGATATTATCTGTTCCTGCCTTGCTGTGATTACGGATTTTTCCCATACAGCTCAAGCAGCTGCTTTGCTAAATGTTCTTCCCTGGCTGTGATGAAATAATGCAGGAAAAAAACGTTTGGGCTTCCCTTTCTCCTCCATGATCCTGAAAATGCATTGTGTATATTAGTACAAAGATTACTCTTATCTGAAATTTGTACCTGGGTACTGCTGGGTGGATACTGGGAGATGATCTTTAAGGTCCCTTCCAACCCAAACCATTCTATGAAGAATTTCTGGGGGAAATTTGCATGATTTTAAATATACTTCTAGGCCATGAGTCATTCTGTGCACAAATTCTGAGAGAGCTCCTTTGAGTTCATGGCAGTTGTTTTGTGTTAGCGTTTGTTATCAAGCCTTGTATTGTTGTATCTGAGGTTTTCCCGTATCTATTTGGCCAGTCATGAATTCAAGTCAGCTCTTGGGATGCAATGACAAGTACCCTGCAAATAGGCTACACTTCTGTAGTCTACGCTTCTGAAAGGGTTTTTTAATTGCTTTCACTCTGGAGGAGGGAAAGATCATAAAAACATTGTCTTGTAAATTTTGACTGTGGTGTGCATGTTGTCAGGTGGCCACTGAGATTTGTCCTTCATAAGAAATGGGTGGAGAAAATGAAGAATGTCAATAACCCTGTTAGAACATGCCTTGTTAAAGACAGGATTGGAAATCCAAAACTTGGTGTGTAAAGGGCGCACTTCTGCTTGAAGATCACATGGGATTGCGCTCCGTTGCTGTTTGAGAGACCTAAAGTCAGTAGCTCGCTTTGCTGGAGATGAAATGGTCGTGGTGTTAGCCAAGTCACCCAGCTGGAGCATCCCGTGCGTGTGACTTCGCCCAGGTTCGGTGGTGGGACACTGAGGCTGGACTGTCTAGACAGTGGAGAGAGTGAAGGACCTTTGCTCCTCACATATAATGAAGTGGCATGAACTTAATCCTTTCACTCTCCTCATGTGTCCCTCCCTCATCTCCAAAACAAGGGTTGCACCATTCCCTCACCTTGTATGTGTGTACTCAGGATAAAAGCATTGCAAATGGAGAGATGCTAAAGAGACGGTGGTAATGGAGAGCCCATCGCTAGCCTGGTTAGAAGTAATTATTTGGTGTTTTTAGATGCTGTGAGACCATTCCTGTTTTCAGGTTGGGACTTCCTCAAGAAAGGTGTTAGGCTTTGTAAAAAAAATACGGGACTTTAATCGCTTGGATTTCACCTCAGCTCTTTTAAAAACCAGATAGTCAGGAATTTCCGCAGCTGCGAGGTGGAGCACAGCAAACATTAACAACGCCAGTAGCACTGCATGGCTGTCTGGAAGAGGAGGGAAGAGCCTGGTCCCCCACAAAACTGCACCGAGCCTCAGGCTCGGCGGAAAGGCGAAAAATAACGACGCTCCGAAGGGGAGAAATTGCTGATGCGCGATGCTTGGAAATCGGGAAGAGTCCAAAAAGGGAGCTGGAAATACCCCCCAAAAATGACTATCTGTGGCTTGAACGAAATAGTGTCCGATCAGCATTCAGAAACCGCTGAATTCAGGCCGTTCCAATACTGGCATTTTCCAGACTGCCTGCCAGTCGGATGCAGAGGAGAACACGTGTGGAGCGTCTGCGGTCTCAGCGCTCGCAAGAAGGGGAAGGCGAGCTGGAAGGGAGTGAGAAGGCGCAATAAAAAACCCCTACTTTTTCTTACTGTGGGGAAGAGAGGAGATGTTGGGGTTGGAGGGAGGTGGTGGCATAGCTGCGCTCTGTGAGCGTCCCTTTTAATGAGCTGTGCCAGCGATGAGCAGCGCACACCTTGGTCCCTGGTGAATTTTAAGTATTTTCTGAATGCCTGTTACAGGCAATTCATGCTTTTGTGGTGATGTAGGAGCTGGGACCTTCTAAATGTCTCCTGAGCTTTGTGTCCCTGACTTCTGCTGTAGTCGCTTTGAGTTTGTGCCTGTCCTTTGCTGATGCTACCTGGAGTGGTTGAGCTTGACGAATCACTGAGTAGTGTTCAGATTTATTTTGCCCTTGTTTCTGAGAGCTGGAATGAGTGCCTGAAAGGCCTTCTCTTCCTCTGCATTCGCAGCTGCCAAAAAGGCGTGCATCTTCCCAAAGCAATAAGAAAAAAATCCTGCCATCTGCTGTGACCCCACCTTCTTTTAGCTGTAATGAGTTTTGGGTCTTCTCCAACAAACAGTTTGCCAGCAATCACAACTGGATGGCAGCTGTGCTGGCTGGAAGGATCCGGCCCCAGGTAGCACCGTGGAGAGGAGTCCTTGTGCTCTGACGCTGCTCGGCCGCTTCTGTTCCTCATCCAAGAGCTGGGCTGCTGGGATGGAGGAGGAGCAGATGTTGTGCCTGAGCATCATGATGGTGACGCAAGCCACTGGTGTTTGAGCATATGGTAGGTCACATACGCCAGGGATCCTGGCTTCAAGTTGGCATGGCTGGTATGGTTTGGTTTATACCTGGTGTCCTCAAATGCTTTTGGAAGGGCAAGCAGGAGAGGAAATGGGTGTTCAGATGTGGGAGGGGAGCTTGAGCAACAGGGGACATCACCCACAGGCACTGGAGGAGGTAAAGACCTCATGTGGAGAAGCAGCAGGGAAGGGCTAGGAATAGGATGGCAGGAAAGCACCAGATAAATCTGAAAATGTAGAGTCCAAGTGGTCTCAACACTTGGCCAGGGACAGCTGTGAGGCTCACAGTGCGTCCACGTGCCTGTGTGGTATGGGTGTGAGCAGTATCCTCACCGCAAAGCCCCGGTTACTGCTCTGGCAGATTTTGGCAGGGGTGAGTGCTGAAGCAGTTCCTAGTTTCATCTTGTCAAGGTAAAGGGTGAAGTCTGCAGCTGCTGAAAGCTGGTCTTGTCCTGTTAGGATCAGTGGTGTTGTCTCAGGTTCCAGCAGCAAAGGAGCTTGCCTAAAGGTAACTTCAGTATAAATCCCAAATAACGTGTCTGCTGGTTGCATGGAGGGATCACAGGGCTGGATTTCTGTTACAACTGAGGCCTGATTATCCTCTTTCCTACGCTCATGAAACTCCACCGACTTCAGCAGAGCCATTCCTGGAGCTCCTGTGTGAGACTGAAAGGAGATTAAGTGCCCAGCAGTGCCTCCCATTCCTCCTGTGTCTTGCACCTTTGTTAAGACCTTGCATTTCAAACCTTTTTAGCCGGTGGGAGGCAAATCAAAGCTGTTAGGTTTTAGCTGGTGACAATGGTGGGGTGCTGCGGGGTGTGCCCAGCCCCTTGCCTTTGTGCGACGTTTGCTCAGCGGTGATTCTTGCCTTTATTTCATTTGCTTCTGCATCTGCATTTGTAGCTGGTTTTTTCAAGTGAAGTTTCTGACTGGTGACTCATTAGGAGTAAATAGGCAAAAGGATATTGACTTTACACCGACTAATTTGGGGGTGCTAACAAGCAAACGTAAGAGCTGTATAGTCACTGGGTAAGTCGCTCCACCTGGGAGGACTGGAGGAGGGGAGATAAAAAGCATTGCAAAGAAACAGCGCTTTTGTTTCTAGCTACTAGCCTAGATTGTTCTTGCAACCATAATGAGTCTAGGTGAACATTTGACGGTCACCGCTGCTGTAACCCCTTTTGAGCTTCACCAGGATTTTCTAGTACTGGAAGTATTAGACCTGTGTGGGCATGAGAAGAAGCTAAGATACTAATTAGAAGATGCTCAATATGCTTGCTCAGAAATGAGGTGCCCTTTCCGGCGGCTGATGGAACAAACCCTTCTTCTGCAGCATATGTGAGTGCAGGGCGGGCGGCGGATGAGTCAGGATGCGCGTCGCTGCCGGTGCTGTGCTCCAAGGGGAGTCAAGGACACATAGTAGCTTTCATATAGCTTGTGTAGGTACTGACTGCAGCAAGCAGCAGCGGCGCAGGATGCCCATTAGGTAAATGTGAATTGGTGTGGCTCTGTGGACTGTGGCTTCAGGGACAGCAAAGGGATGGTCATTGTCATGGCCATGGGCATCTCGCTCCTGCCGAGGTCTGGTCCTAGTTTCACTGGTGCTGGGCCCCAAGACAGCTGCAGACATGCCTGCCCCTCTCCAGCCACATCTCTGGCGTGGTGACCACGCACTCTTTGGTGAGTGTCTTTCAACACTGGTTGTCCGAACAGAACGGACAGATAAAGTCATCAGTGATCCGTTGCTTTGAAGGTGGTGGTTCTCCTTTGGATGCACTCAGTGGGACCATTAGGAAGTGTCTTTTCATGATTTGCCCTTCTCTTTTCTCCTTGTGATTTTTGTGTTGAGATTTTTAAAGAACTTATGTTATTTTAAAAACTGGTTGTAGGCAAAGTTTTCCACTCTACCCCTTTAATCCTCTTGCCCTTTCCATCAGCTTGGGGTGACCCACTTTATGTCTGTAAAGACGATACCGTCTGCACAGGGTATATGAACTGGAGTTTATCTTAAAAAGTGTGTGCTGCAGAGTGGAGTGGCACACTTTGTACCAGTGCAATAACCAGTTATCATCCCGACTCCTTTCTGGACATGAATTCAGCTTACTGTGGACTTTGAATATAAGGAAGGAGTCTCCAGTCCTGCTGTATCCCATGCCAGGCTCCCTTTCATCATCTCCTGCTCTATGACTGTGCCTTCCAGCCTCACTCCACCTCGGTGCCTGACCCGGCTGCAGCCAATATCTGTCTCTCAGCAGGAGGAATCTGAGGAAACGCAGCAAACTTCAGCTCCTGGGGCTAAATTGTTGTGGTCTGTAACAGCAAACTGTGTTGAACTAATTGATAACCAGCTTTAAACGTACCCTGATCAAGCAAATACATTGATTTATTTTTTCCTCTCTTGTGGAGTGTTAAGCGGCTTCCAGCTTGGTTTCCTCCCCAAGAACTGGATAACTCATCTATTGTGTAGTAAAACGGATGGGCAGTTTTGACCTCTATACAAGCCTTTCAGTATGTTGAGGGAGGAAGAAGTTTCTTATACTCGTACGAATGTTTGACCATTAAAAAAAAAAAGCAAAACAAAAAAAGCCCAACCCAGAAACCACACACAACAACAAAAGATGATCCATTTTCTCTGGATGTCTTTGAAAGAAGCTTAGTTTAGAGACAGGCTGGAGAGAAAGGCTATTGATTTTGTTTGACCTCCAAACAGACTGCGGTCAGTATATTTTCCCTGTTGGAAGCGGTTCAGGGCTCTGAATTTCCATGTCAGCGTTTGTATTCTGAAGTGCGCTGGGGCTTTTGCTGCTTCTTCAATAAATAGCAAGCTGTAGGGAGAGGTAATGCTGGTATATATGTATTTCCCTCTGGATCTGCCCTTCTTTTCTTTTTCTTTCCTATACAACTCGGTCGTGCTGCTGATTAAGCATTTACAAGACCTTTTCACTGAACGTCATGCAGGTTAGTGGCTTAAGCCGGGACTACAAGCAACAGTTTTGTAATCCCTGTCTGGCTTTTTCCAGTGCTGAGCCAGGTCCTTCCCCAGCTTCTTGCCTGCACCAGCACCCACTGCCGTACCTGGTGTGAAGGGAGAGATACCTCCCTCCACACCCTCTAAAAAATACCATCCCCTCTTCTATGCTGATTGTTTTGCACCTTTACCCAGGAAAGCCTTCCTCATTTGCACTAAGTCCCCTGCAGTGAAACAGAATATTCTATTTGGTGATGCCCCTAGTACTGGAAATGCTCTGCTCAGTTTGGGTTTACGTGGTTTTGTATATGTTCCTGTAAAATGGCTTATGACAGATGTGTCCTTTCTCTGGCAATCGCCTGTCAAAGTATGGCTTCAAGGGATGGAAATACCTGTAGGACGTGTCAGGTTTATAAATGAACTCCTCAGATCTCCTTTGAGATGAGCGGTACCAGCCGGCATCTCTCCGTGCCCGAGGTGTTGACTGCGTTATCTCCTCCTAATTTAACAATAACGCTTCCCAAGGCGTGATTTTGGTTTGTGTGCTTCCACCCGCTTTGCGGCAAATTCAACACAGCAAGTTTGCAGCTGTTGGCACATCAAAGGGCAGCCTGAGAAACCCACCACGGTGTAATCAAGCTGTAGGCAGAGGGTCTCTGCTGTTGGATACCAGTTGCTGAGCTCCACTGTTGGCTTTGGCAGCCTGAGCTTTGTTGGTAAACCCCATGGACAGACGTTCCTCTTGGTCCTACTGCTGACCCCCTCTTTAGAGAAGGGGTTGCTCTTCATTGCCACTGCCAGCCTCACGTCTGCTTCTAGCTGAGTTTTGGGTCAGGGTGGAGGCTGCTGGTATGAGTGCATGAGAGCCTATGGAATATGTGCTCTGCTGACAATTATACAGCATCAGTTTCTAACTTCAGCGTTTAATTTCCCAGAGAGCAGTAGTCCACTGCATCCCTAAAAAATGATGAATGGTGGAAGATGTATTTGCACAGCCTGTGCCAAGCCCAGCTGAGCTTGCAGCCTGGGCTGCGTGTGTGACTCCAGTGACTCCCCGGAGCGGGACTTTAAGGTTCCCCCGAACCTTTTCTTGCTGTCTTTAGCCCAGATCCCCCTCTCCCTATATCTGAATATTCAATTATATATCCCTTTGCAAATGCCTCAGCAAACACCTCCAGAGTGGTGAGAGAGACCTGTACCTGTTAAACCTCTGCACAAACACGAAGGTGAGGAGCTGATGGAGGGAAATTGCAGGAGGTGATAGACTTGCTCCCAGCAATCCCCCCCAGTCTCCTCAGTGCTGCCCAACAGACCCCAGTGCTGCCTGTCCCGCATGTCCTTGTGGCTGAAGCTGTTGGAGGTGGGTCCCACAGGCCACCGGTTGCCCAGCCATGCTGAGTTCTTTTGTCTACCCTGGGCACCAGTTCTGCTAATAAACCATTGGCTCCAACTCCCAAGGCCGGTGTGGTGAGTGGTCCCTCCCGTTGGCACTGGGCAGAAGAGGGCAATGCAGAGGGGCTGCCATGCTGTCTGGGACAATTTAATAATAGTTATTACAAATACAGCAATAATACACACCAACCTGCTACTTGTCTTGGGAGCGAGAAGTCTTGGGCTCACTGTCTGAGCACAGACCAGGCTGTTTAGGTATCCCCCACCTCAAGGTTATCATGAAGCATTGTTAATTAATAAGAAAAAGTTTTGGCAGAGCCCTGAGTGGCAGGTTCATGTATCAGTAGAATATGTTGGAAACGTAGGTAATGACTGGCAAAGCAGCAGTGCTGCGTGTTACCCTATGGCAGGAGCTTCCATAGGTGTTTGCCTGTACCTTGTGATGGTGGATGGCGAATATGACAGTTTCTGGGTAATGATCTAAATCAAAACCTAAGCACTCGTAGAAAAGCAACGATGTCCTTGTGCCTTAAGTGCCTGTAATCTGTTTCTAAAGAGCTGGGTACCAAAATATCCCTTTGATTCTCAAAGGTAATTGCACCTCTTAATTAGCTGGAGAGAAAAACCCCCACAGCCTGAGATCTTGCTATATAAATTATAATTAACCCCTTGGTACTGGAAGTTGAGATTTCCTGCCCCCGAGCACAAATGCAAAACGCATTAGCAGCACTTAACGTCAGGCACTCTCGCCCACCGGAGCCGAGGGGTCAGCTCGCTACCCCATAAATACTGCCACGCTCCCAAGGCTGGTAGGAAAATGGCAGGGAAGCCGCGGAAACCCGAGGGGAAGCACTAAATACACCGTTTGAGGACGCCTGACCTGCTTTCTTTTTCCAGAGCTGCAAATGCCCCAGCAGGAAGGACTAACACAGAGGGGGAAAAATAAAAACCAACCCTAAAAACCCCCAGACCACGGTGAGGAGAGGGGAGCAAGGAGAAGGCCGCTTCCTGGTGAGCGGTTTTGTTAGCCGACATGGCTGGTTGCTTCGCCGTGAGAATGGCTCTCTGCGCTCCCGCCTCACGCACCTCCAGCGAAATAATTGTCTGGTGCCAGACACACTTGGCTGTGCCTGTTGTATGCGGAGCGCGCCGGGCAGGGGCCGCCGGCCACCCACTGCTGTCATTCACCAGCATCCTGCTTTTTTGTCTCCTTTTCATTCGTGCCTGTTGGGGGATGAGCGTTAACTCTTCACACCGGAGGTGGACCTGCCGTGCAGTGCCAGGTCGGGGCAGCTGGAGGCAAGGAGGAGGAGGGCAGCATGGCTCTGGCCGTCGGGAGGCTGGAGGCTCTTGCACCAGCCCTCCTTGCACCTGCAGCTCTTCACTTCGTGCTCCCCTTGTCTACAAAGGGGGTCTGCTCACTTCATGACATCAGTGGAGAGCCAGGCCTGGTGGGCACTTTGATTTAGAGAAGACCATCTGCTTTCTCCACCAGGAGCTTGCACAGAAGCTCCTTAGTTCAAGTTAGCCAGTTCCTTTGCTCCTTTGGGGTCTCGGATGGAGAAAAGACTCTCTTCTGCTGTGGGTCAGACCCAGGGTGGCTGCAGCTCTGCCCTTGCAGATCCCTGGAAACATTCCAGGTCAGGTTGGATGGGGCTCTGAGCAACCTGCTCTAGTTGCAGATGTCCCTGGTCACTGCAGTGGCGTTGGACTAGATGACCTTTAAAGGTCCCTTCCAAGCTAAACCCTTCTACAATTCTATAAGGTGGTGTGTGCCAAGGGCTGTCTCTTGCCCCATGGGTTGTGTGGCATGTCCTTGGCCTCCTTCATGCTGGTAGCTCTGGTGGTGAGGGGTGTTGTGGGCACCAGCAGCTCCTCCTACAGCAGCAATGGTTTGTTGAGCTTGGGTGGTGGCAGCAAATGTGGGGTGACTTGACTGCTTTGGCAGGTTTCTAAGGTGGCTTTGTCCTCCTGTGGCAAAGGTGAGGGGCAGCCCTACTTCTCAGCCTTGAAACAATGATATTGCCTTCTAGACTGCCTGTAGATATTTCAAGTCTGTTATGTTTAAATAGTGGTGAGGAATTTCCTTCTGTCTGGTCCAAAGATTGTAGAAGGAGATAAAATAGGACAGTAACAAGGTGTCCTGATGGGTAGGAGAGATGTGCTCACTGGCAGGGGCTTGCGAGTGCTGAAAGGAGTGTGTCCTTTGGGTTTTGTTCTTTGTCTGCATGTCTGAAGACTTTTCAGGTGAGTTATGTGCTGATTAAAGATCTGGCTGAAGAGCCCTCCAAGCTAAATGAGCTCTGTCTATCCATGTTAGGACATGTACAGGCTGGGCACCTACAGGAGTGGTGTTACCCGCCAGCGTAGCACCTGCCACCTCAAGGGACCACGCCCTGTGCAGGTCCACGGGGCCACCCCCTCCAGAGTGGGGAGAGGAGGAAGGGATGCTCTAGTGCAGGGAGGAGAGAAAAGGGCTGAGAAAATTTTGGATGGAAACATGGGGCTGAGTTTGAGCTTTATAGGTGACCTGGGTCTCTAGATACACTGAAGCTGGGGTAAGTAACAAATACTGTAATACAGATTTTACACTGTCAAGGCTGATTCTTTAAACTTAGAACACTCCAGAATAAGCTATTAGAGATATTGCCTCTTTTCTTTGCTGCTCTTGTTTGTAATGCCACAGATGAGAACTGTTCTGTACTTGATTTACTTTTTAATTGAAGATTTAACATGGATCTCCTTTTCTTAATTGAAACATGCTTTGAATGCAGAATTATATTTGAGATTTTTTAAAGTACCTTTATTAAAACATAAAACTAATTTTACAGTTCTGACAGGTCTTATTTAAATACCCAGTGCCAGATGCCTTTTGTCCCAAATGACTCTAGAGGAAAAAAAAAAAAACCTTTTAAAACTTCTCATGCAATTACAGTGCAGTAAAAAAATCAAATAAATAGCCTTACCTATGCTGTGGGTAACAGTTTAAGAAAAGCCCCGTGATGAATGCGTTTGCAAAAATAAATAGGAGAAACCAAACGTGCTAGAGGCAGAATTAATTTGATATCTGAAATTTTTGTTCTTATTTCTGTTGCTGCTGCCCTGAGAATAACTGAAAGTATTGTGCGATGTCTGTAGGGAGAGACCCTTCCAAAGGGACGGGTGCAGAGGACCCTCCTCTGATGTGCTTTGCCTGAGGGACTCGCTTTGACTGCAGTTGATTCTAGAGAATGTGTATCCCCAGGTGCTGCTATAGATGAGTCCTTGTCCACCTCTTTCCACCCTTACCCCAAAATAGTCCCACTTCCATCCTCTTATCAAAGAGTGACAGCTTTCTGTACTTCATTTAACAATACATCACCTTTTATTAGACAAAATTAAGCTTCAGCAGCACCAGCATTGAAAGGTCAGATATCTTTGAAATTGTGTTTGCATCCATTTGTAAGAGCAAACCCTGTTTAAAGTCTTAAAACACAGAGGAATTTTCCCCATGTGCCAGACCATTTTCGCTGGTAGGTTGTGCTGCTGCCTCTGCTCCTCTGGGTTCCAGAGCCACAAGAATCCCATTGAAAACACTGGAGCATCCTGCAACATTATTTTCAGCATATTTTTTTCCTTACTGGAAGAAGAGAAAGTTACAATGAGCCCCTTTGAGAAAATGTACGAACATGCTTATGGTCCTATCCATAAAATTAATTGTCATAATTTCAACTTCTTCTTTCTTATTCAAAGAACAAGAAACCTGCTCGGTAGAACTTAACATCTTTGTGTATCAGGCCCGGCTGATAATACCGATTCAACTAACACTGCAAATGCCTTACATGTTTCTCCTGGTTAGCCCCATTTGGGAGCACTCACAAATACAACAGTGGAACCTGGATGGACTAGCTTTTGGAGTATTTGAAATCATCCTGGTGTTGGCATACAGGAGAGATTTATGTGTTTGGGACTCCTCGGTAAGAGGATACGGTGGTGCTACTTCACTGCTGAGGATGAGCAGCCAACCACCGTGTCGTCCAAGAGAGGTGGGTGAGTGCTTTGGAGTGAACGTGGTCTGTCCTACGCTTCTGGCCACAAACAAAGCAGCTTTGGAGAAGCAAGAGCACACGGGGTTCCCACAGTTGCCATTCTCTTCTTATTGTTATTTTTGTGTACATCAGTATTTTTATTGGGTTCAGCCGAGACTGGGAACAAGAGAGACAAAATAACTTCAGCAGCGTTTGTGCTTGTGGTAATTCTAACCCTCTGTGGGACGGGAAAGGTTCATGCTATTTCCAGACCCAAGAGACTCCAGTGCTTTGGATGCGTTTCAGATAGGCGCTCAGGGCCAGGTTCTGAGGTCCTTGTCTGTTGGGCTTGACTGTGTCAGTAGGAGTTTATTCAAATGAGAATGATCAAAGACATCAGGGTTTGGCCCTTTATTTTTCATTTTAGGTGCTTTTTCAAGCATAACAGAGCTTCTGAACTTTTTTGAGGCTCATCCTTCACTAATTCCAGACTCAGAGCCTGGCAGCTTGTCAAGCAGTTTTCCTGCCTCTGTAGAAACACTGTCCACTTGAGCTGTGTTTGGAGGCAGCAAGACACCCTGGTGAGATAGAGGAATTTCTGTGCTAACATTTTTAACGTTTCTCTTTCCAGGCCTACTTCTTAGTCATTGTGAGTTTGCAGGTGGCAAAGTTCAGCACAGAATTTGTTTAGTGCTGCTCCCCGCCCAGGCCTTCTTAAAGCACACGACCTATCACCTCCAGTTTTACTGAATCTTGTCGAAGTGTGCTTATTGACCATCATTGAAGCAACTGACAAAATATTTTTAGTGTCTCTTATGGTGAATTTTGCATAAAACTTCTGCAAGAGGCCAAGTCTGACTCCCCACTGCTTAATCCTGTTTTCTGAGGTTTACAAATGGGTGCAAATGGCTCTGTGTCAGAATGACAGTATTTTACATTCATTTTTCATGAGAAAAATCTGGTGACCAGCCTCCGGGTAGTGCAGGCTTGGGACACTGATATGGTACTTCAAATTTTCACATTGCCCTCACATATTTTTTTGTTTTGTTTTGTTTTCACAGATTGTAAAGAGGATTGATCAAATTTTTATTTAAGTTGGGCAAAATCTCTAAGACCTGCCTTGGTATTTATTTTGATCTTACATCAGCTAAACTATCAAACAATTTTCATATGCATGGACTGATAAAAAAACCTCAAGTTAGCACATTTTCATTTAAGCTTCTCCCAAGATGTGGTGAATAAGGTCAGTTTATAGAGACTGTGTCTGGAAGCTTTGTCATCCTTCAGGAGCCTCGGCAGTCCCATGAAGGGTTCTTTGTTTCAGAATCTCCTTTTTTTCCTTGGTATTGCCATTCTGATATAAGCGAGACGTCTCCTACAGGGTGGGGAGATATGGTCCCTGAGATGCTCAGCGAATGCCAGCAGCTCAGCACCATTCCCTGGGCGTGTTTTGTTAGCCACTGCTGAACTGGTAGAGGAACTTTTCTGATGGGCTCTCCTTGCGCTTAAATAGCAGAGGTTTCTCTAGTGTGCGAGTGGTATTTGATTACCCGACTGTCTCGATGCGTGCGGCCCATGGGTGAACTGCTGCGGCAGTGTGTTGTACTCACACATCTGTCCTGGGCTGGGTACTTGGGCTGGTGTGGCTGGCACCAGTGTGCCTATTTCCACCACATGTCATGTAGACGTGCCCCGTGAGCGCCAAGGGGATAGCTCAGCATCCTGGAAAAGGGACAGGATGTGCTTGGGATGCCTTCTCTGTGTTAGATGGTTGGTAGCAGATGAGAGCACCTGAAAGCATCTCCCAGAGACTGAAACTCTTATCAGCTAGTGCAGAGGTGAAACCCAGATGAAGGTGTCCCAGAGTGCGCCAGGAAGGGGAACGCTAGCCCTTACTTCTCTGTTAAAAGTGCTGTGATCCTGCACTTTCCTCCATCCCATCAAGCCCTTAGGGTGGTTGCAGGTGGGCAGGGTGAGGAGACAGCCCTGCAGAGGGCTGGGGAGGGGGAAGCTCGCACCTCCCTATCCAAAGCTGTGCTCCCACCACGTCCAACCATGCAGCTGGTGGCAGAGGCAGGATCCTGAACCCGTGCAGGGGTCTTTATCAGCACTCGAGGGACTTCCGATGTCTGTGGAGTCCTTTGTGTGAAAGTATTTGCAGGATCAGGTTGCTGCAGTATAAGTGCCTTTGAGGTCTTTGCTGCATTATAGATTTTCTTCTGATGTCTCCCATGCAAATATTTAACCTGTCTGGTTCCTGAGAGCTACTGAGGCTGTTACATGGGTGGCAGGTTGTCTCTGCAGCCGTTCCTTTGTTCCCTTGCAGAGCCTTCGGTCCTGCTCCCCTTCCTGCCCCAAAACTGGGGAGGGAGAAGTGCGGGGGGGCTGTGGCACCTGGCATGTGTTAATGTGTTGGTGCTCTGAGGGGTTTGTGGGCTCCAGATTTCATCTTTTTCCCTGACTACATCAGATGACCGATGTTCAAAAGAAAACCTCATTTAGAGAAATGGCGCTTTTGGCAGCCTGGGTTCAGGGGGGGTGTGCTGCTCCCTGCACAGCGGGCAGCTCCCGAGCTTGTGCAAAACGGTGCCTTAAAACAGAAAATACCTGGAACCTGCATCTTGGAGCTGCTCTTGCTCCTCCTCCCCACGACCATCCCTTTTAATGATTTGGCATACACATCCTATGCTCGCTCAAGACAGACTCGATGAGGTAATTGCGGTGGTATGTGGGTCAGAGCTCTGCCCTCCTGAGCACCAGCCTTATTGGTTTTGGTGGTTACTCCTGATTCCACCTGCATAATTGAGAAGGGAGTTGGGCTGTGTGGGTTATAGCTGCTTAGAATGATACAGTTTTGGAGGAATATACAAGCATGCAAACAGAACTTGAGGATGCAACCTAGATTCCCTCACTTGTTCATAGCCTGTGGGCTTTATTAGGCCCTCCAGACTTTACCTAATTTTGGCATTATTCCCTCGTCATTACATCATGAATGTGAAGTGGAGACAGGGTCATTCTCTCCTATGTTGTGGTCATGTAAGGGATTCACGTGGTTTTGGTAGGGGGTAGGCTGCGTTTGAACAGGTTTCAACTATTTTAAGCGCCCTTGGCCATGCCAAGGTTCACGCTGGAGGAGTCGGTCTTACCGGAGAGTCAACGTTACTCTCCCATGCGATGTGATACGTGCTTCGAGCTGTGGAAACGGACTTTGTGTCCTTTCATAGCACCAGAGTGATGACACTGGAAAGCTGCTCTCCACCACAGAGGCTGTGGTCCCAGCCTCGGCGCATCTGTACCTCTCCCTCTGCACTAACTGGGAGCGGTTTCAGTTGCTGGGAACGGCTTCCCCGACTTTGTAACTGCATCAGAAAGAAAGCGTAACAAAAGCGACAAAATCTCGGTCCCCTCTGAAAGCCTTTTCCCCAGAAAACCTGGACTGCTTCAAGATGTCTGTGGGCAGTGTAAGTGGCTGAAATTTTCTTCTCTCTGTGGCTCCTTTTGCACCATTTTTACCCACAAAAAAAACCCCAAACAACAATGGTGTATAGACTCGAAGGATCCAGTCCTTCTGCACCATCCTTCTGTTTTCTCCTTTCTCTATTTATCTGAAACCGGCGGACACTTAGGATTTTGTGGTAGGTACATGTAGACCTTACGCTTCTCAGGTGCCCTCTTTCTCCTTTCTTTCCTTGTGCTTTTCTGGCTCCCATCCTCCCACTCCCGGGAAATATTTGAAAGATAATTTGGCATATTTTCTGCCACCTTCACATTTCTCCCTGACTTCATGTTTTCTTAGCTGGAAGATAGCTTTTCAATATATATATGTAATCCTTTTCCCCTAGACATGTGAGGAATTCCAGTCTCTTCCAGTGGGAGTTTTCAGGAAGGTTTAGGTTAAATGGGCCAATAAGGCAGAAGCATGTAGAAGATCTCACCCTCTAAAGACATCTTTTCTCTTTCACTCTTCCCCCACCTCTCCTCTGGAAATATATCAGAATATCTAGCTGTCAAAGAATTTAAACAATCATACCTGATCTGAAGGCTGGAGTGCAGGGCTTTTGAAAATACAGATTGTAATCTCTCTGTCATGTATCCGGGGATTAGCGGAGCTGGAAGTCAGGTGTCCTGAGCAGTAGGTTGCTGTGGGGACCCTTCTTTCACCTGAGCTCTCAATGGAAATTCTCTTGGATATTCCCTTGTGCTTTTGTTGTGGCTATAGCACCTTTATCACAGAGACAAGACAGCAAACCAGGTCCAGCTTGCATTAACTTCAATCCTGTTGCTGGTGACTGAGCTTTTCTCCTGCCGCGTGAGTGGGGTGGGAGACCTCAGCAGCCCCTTCTGCTGGGCCAGCCTCCAGCCCCCAGACACTTGTGGCCACATTCAGGGATGTGATTCATCCCAACTGATTTTAGCTGACTGGATGTGTTGTCCACGGTCCCTGTCTGGACTCCTGAGAGGATTTAGGGAGATGCTTGTTGTAAAAAGGAGGATCAATGGTAAAAGGTGTCTTAGGCTGGAAGCCAACTGGGTTATGAACCCAGCCCTGAAGCTGCACTGATCTCTCTTGTACGAAAGCAGGTCAAGGACCCCTAGAAATAAAAACATGCTTCCAACATCTTCAGACAAATATTTTTCAGAAGTGGGTACCTATGGGTGGCCTTAGCCTGTGCTTCAGCAGGTAGGGTCACAGTGGGGAGCAGACAGCATCTGCTGAACCTCCTTCCCTCTGCTCCCCACTGCTGACACTGGGTGCAGGATGATCTCTGGGGCTCAGGAGCCTCCTCGGGGTGCTGGGGTGTGTATGCTGCTGTACTTACTGGTGTGGGTGTCGCACTGGATGCTTGCCCATCTGCTGCTGCTCAGTCCATGCTGTGGCACTCTCCCGGGAGGGATCTCAGCACCCGTGTAGCCTTTGCAGCCCGCAGGAAAGGTGACTTCCATTCAGTTCTAAATTATGACATTATTTTATTAGATCTTTAAACTTTATTTAAATTCTTTATTTAAAAAGAGGGAGGAAGGTATCATATTTTAATTAGTAGCGGTGTCAAAGGAGACCTAGATTAATTATTTGAAATCACTCCATCCAGATGGTTTTAATTTTCACAGCAGGGAACCGGCATCTTTTTAAGGTGATATTTTTCAAATTAAAATCAGCTTGGATATTACTCATACTGGCTGCAGAGCGAGGGGGTGGGGTCCACGAGGTGTCGTGTCCCATGTGTGTCCATCTGAGTGCAGGCTGCCACCAGGGATCTGCTTCAGAAAGGTGCTGGGTGCCGGCTGTCCAGCAGGACCGCAGCTCAAGGCTCTTGCATTGGAGGTGTTTTATCAAGGTTAGCTCCTACCCTGACTGGCCAAACCCCGCATGTGATATTCAGCGTTATTCTTAGCAGCTTTAGTTGCAGCACTGAAACTGGAATGGACGGGGAATGTCTTGCAGCTCAGACAGGAACTTGCCGTGTCCTCTTCTTGCCTGTGTGCAAGCTGTGGAGCCCTTGCTTGAGCCCTTCGGCGGGTGGCCCCGGGTCCGTTTGCATGTCTGGGGGGATTCAACGCTGTAGAGCTGTGGGCAATTCCTTGGTGCTCTGGGTGTTGGCTGTGGTTCTTCAGCCAACCTTTAGGACTGCTTGTGCCAGCTCCATACGTCCCTTGTGTGCTGGCTGCGGCTCTCCTCCTCTGAGGTTGACCATTAGTCCTCTGCTCATGTGAGGGGAAGACCTTGCACAGTCACCTCTTTAGAGATAGTCAATACCTTTGGCTATTGCCGTGTCCATTAATGCCGGGTTGTATCTGAGCAGCCTCCCTGAACTTCTTGGAGCCCCAAACTATATACCATGTTGGTCAGCCTCCCTTTGAAGATCTTGGGCCATCCTCCCCCATCCTGGCTTGGCTTATCTTGGTATCCTTACTGTGATGGGATATTTCTAGTTCATGTGGCCCTTCCTCACTTAAGAGGTCACTGGTTCAATACCACCTTGGCAGGTGTGGAGAGAAAGCCTGCAGCACCCAGTTGTCACTTGCAAGCTGCATTCCATCACAGATACCCTAAACCATGGTGTGTTTTAGAGACTTAGGTAGGACTTAGATAAATATCCATATTTATGTGTGATTGCAAGTAATATTCTGCTGTAATACAGGCATTATCCTGCTTGCTGTCAGAAAGAAGTTATTGAGTATCCCCTGTGATATCAGGCTTAACAAATATATCTAAATAGATGTAAGCAGCTAGTAACTGGAAAACCCTGGACTTGCATCTGTGACTGAGCTGCAAAGGGAATACTCCATTTAGGGCCCTTGTGAGTTAAAGGTTTGTGATATTTGCACTGCTGCAGAAGCCAAAAGCTGACTTTACAAGTGGGAAAAATATTAATGTGTTTAAATGAAACAAACTCCTATTTCTATCCCCATGGTAAATCCTTACAGTGAACATATTTGCTCTTAGAGGGTTTTAAAGTTTGAAATATGAATGCCAAAAAGAATGTGACTTTTTGCAGCACAGATCAAACATTCTCCAGAGTTTGGCAAAAGCCGTGTTTCCACGGTAAGGCTCAGGTCTTACAAGCGTGAGTGTTTCCAGAGCAGGACCGTGGATTTGCACTTGCTGACACTTACACATTCTTGCATTGTGTTTCGACCATGTCTCCTTTCTCTCCCTCCATATCGGAGATGGAGCTGAACCAAAATGTCCAGTCTGCCTGCTCCTGTCTCTCCAGGGACATTCCTGGAATCCAAACCTCGAGCACGACTGGAATTTGTGTTTAAAACAGAGATGGAATAAAACGCTGAATTTGGACACGTCTGGGTTTTCGAGATGGTGATGGCATGCTGCGCGTCTGGGTGGCAGCTCAGCCACTTCCACAAATAAAGTTCTGTCAGGACAGGTGGTTTATGAAGATGCAGCTGACATCTGTCCTCTACCATGGCTTTTGGCAATGCTGGAAAGCATCTCTGGCCTCAATAAACGTGCGAGGTGTTATGAGATTGGCCATATTTCTCCCTCCAAGAGCAAGAGTCTCAGACCTGGACTGCCAGAAAGCAATTAGTGACCTCCTGGGAACATAGCTAGTCACACAGAGGAGGTCTGCAGGGCGGGTGTTCATCAGACAGAACAAGCAGCACCACGTTTCTCCCCTGCTAGCTTTTGTGGTGATCTTCAGGAGGTCATTGTGATGTTTTTAGCCATAATCGTGTGGCTGGACCACTTCTGTGCAGTGTTTGAGGGCTGCTGGCTCTGGGAAAAGGATTTGCATCTGGTTGTACTAATTTTTTATCTTAATGAGAATAAAACTTATGTTCTTACCCTCCAAGAACCCTCCTGCAGCATGAAGGAGAGCATTAGCATAGAGCTTGATGAGGTGGTGGGGTTGATGTGGCCAAGTGGAGCACACGCATGTACTTGCATGCTCTGTGCTAAACTGGTATTAAACCTGGAGCATCCACGTAGGAGCCAGTTGAGCCGGGTCAGATCTGCACTGGTGACCAAGCCTGGAGCCCGGCCCCTGGGGGGTTCCTTGAGTTGTTCTCTTGCAGAGCATCCCAGCATGGTGTGGTTCAAGTAGAGGTAACGGGACAACCGGCTGATGAGCTTTGCATGCTCTGTCTTAATGGGACCACACTGGTAAATGCTTTTTTCTTTTTTTTTTTTCCCCTCTTCTTCCTTTACAAGCCCAGCTTCTAGTGGAAACAGACACCTTTGGCAGTCAAGTCCGGATCAAAGGGAAGGAGACAGACTTCTACCTTTGCATGAACAGGAAAGGCAAGCTAGTGGGGAAGGTAAGTGTTTCCCATTAATTCATTTGTAACATGAGTGTTACCTTTAGCAGCCTCCTCAAGGCTGTAATGATGTGTTCGAACTTCGCCTGTCAGCCTCAAATGAAAAGCAGGATGAAGGGGATGTGGAGCTTGCAGGGCAGCCTGGGCCTTTCCCAAGTGCTCCCTGGTGTCCATGAAATCCAGCTCGGCTGCCAGCCCTGGGGTTCTCCAGTGATGCTTTGGTGCGGATGGGTTTGCGCTTCATGGTTGCGTTCCATTGATGAGAGATGTCAACTTGGCATCCTAGTGCCATGGCCACATCTGCAGTAACATCGTTGCTCGATCTTTCTTTGGAAATTCAAAATAAAAGGGCAAGGGGAGCACTGGGCTGGGGAGGTTGGTGCTGGGGAGGTTGGCAACAGGGCTTCTTCCAGGGAGGTGAGCCAGAGGATGGTGCGTCAGAGCTAACACTGGAATCCGAACATCACACTGGGGCTCGGCCTCACGGTTCTAGCGTTACAGGAATATTTTATTACTTTGGATCCCCTGCACAATGGAAGCATGTAACGAATTACAGTACATTCACCCATCTAGCTTAGCGTCTTTGCTGAAGTCATATTTTTTTATGTATTAAGTTGTTTTTGTAACTTAGGCAGTTCTTCTGTATTGTTGGCGAATCTAGAAGCTTGCTGGCCAGGCAGGGGCTTGCTCAAAGCTATAATATCACCCAAAGAAAAGTAAAATAAAAGATCTTAGCCCTCAAAGGCCCCCTCCTCTGCTGCCTGCACTTTGCACCACCAGAAACGAAAATCCGGCATCTTTGTGGCTGTGAAAAAGGGAAGCTGAGTTTTGTTGTGAGTCAACACAGCAAAAGCCACACTCCCAAACAGAAACCAGATTGCTCTGATGAAACGTTATTTACTTTTGTGGTCCCGAGAGTGACACTTGCGGGAGAGATGCCTTCCGCAGAGGATCCCTCCTGCCACTTCTGCTTTCCTCGTGAGCGGTGCCAATGCTTCTGCCGAGAATGAGCCCAGATCTTTGGTGGGCAGGCACTGGCCACGGCATCCTGCCTGACCTGCTGCCGAGCTGCTTTGGCAGAGCAGGGGCATCGAGGATGCTGCTCAGAATCGCCGGGGACTTGGAAATTGGGAGGGCTGGACCAAGGCAGCCGGCTCTCTCTGCTTCCTGCGCTTCTGCGGTGCAGTTGCTGCTCTGAATGAGATGCTGTTGTTTGATTGTTGGCAAGGAAATTTGTTTTTTTAACTGGATTTAGACCACTCAGGATACTTAGGGATGCTTTTGAAGATTGCACTGAAAAAAAACCTGGCTTTTGATGTTGTTGTTGTGCCTTGATTTTTCCATCCTTTCAATGGGATAATAGTATTTTTTTCCTCAAACATTACAAGGATAATGTTTATGAGCTGCTGATAGCACAGTAATGGAGATGTTAGAAGCGTTCAAATTATATGGGGTAAAATGAGCATGAAATCTTCCCTTTTTCTCTAACAGACCTCTCCCCAGGGAGGACCAGCGGTGGTACACAGTGCGACCCACACCCTTTCCGGGTCTACACCGAGTGTTTGGGAGCACCCTGGCAAAATCAGAGGCTGTTTCGCAAAATGTATAGTGTAGTTTCTTAAAATGTATAGTGTATTTTGGCAAAATTCATCCCTCGATTTGGCCTGCCGGGCACTGAGGCAGGACAGTTCTTTAGCTTGTCACCTTGCATGCAGCATAAAGCTTTTGGGATTTTTCCTTGATGTGCTTTTCATAACGTTAAGCTGGAAAAGGGTTTGTTATTAAAAAAATAAATGTCTATTCTTGTAAATACGAGCCTTCCCACCCCAGACTGCTGACAAGTTCACAAGCCAGCCGACCTGAGCAGGAGGGGGTACGGAGCATGGCGTTTGGAAGGAAAATGTTCCAGACGCATTGCCCATATTAACAGCTTCTCATGAGCAAAAAAAAAGAAAATAATGGCATGTCTTCTTGATACCAAAGAGTGTGGTTTTAATTAGTATCATAGTTTCAGCTCTTTTTGTGGCAAGAGTTTGAGGGGAATGCTTTTTAGCTTGAATGCTCTAAACAGCTAGTAAACCCCAAGGAAAACATAAGATAAAAGTCACGCCTGAGCTTATACAAATATTTAAGTTCAGTCTGGGGGTGGAGGGGAACGAGACCCATAAACTGATTGTTTCACGGTCGCCCCGGTATGTTCATTTGGCAAGAGAGGAGCCATGGGACCAAACCGGGTCTTTTTCTCTGCTCATTTCCTATTGCCTTACACTGCATAATCCCGAACAATACCAGCATATGCCATCTGGCTTTGTTCTCCTCCTCAGTCAGCAGTTTTGGATCCCCCCCAGTTCAAAACCTGCTTTGAATTTAGTCCTTTTTGTTTCCCATAATCACCTACAAAGGTTATTACAGACCGGAGCAGGTTGTTGTTGTTCTCGGCTGGAACTGGTGATGAATGGTAGAGCTCCAGAGACTGGGCTTACTCCCCACCTCGGAGCTGGTTGTTTTGCGGGCAAACAGAGTAACCCACAGGGCTGAGAAGAGAAGCCTTTGTGGTTTTTTATTTATTTATCAGAAATTGCACCTATGCCAGTGTTTCTGCGTGGGGGCCATCTGATGGAGCTCTCTCAGGAGCCCCAAACCTTGTCCGTTCTTCCTCACTTTGGTGTGACCACATATGTGTTCTCAGCCAATGCTGGCCAAAGGGCTCGGAGGCATTTTGGGTGGGCTTCTATTTATTGTCACAGCATGCAACTGTTGAAGTCACTGACACTCTCCGTGATGCTTATGAGAACTGGAGATAGGGCAGGTGTTGTACAGGGAGTGACTTTTCCGTTAAAGGTGACCAGCACTGGGGGAAAACAAATTGGATTGTGTTTCTTCATTGATTCTTGGTGTTATGTTGAAGAAGGCCAAAGAAATGTGTTGGTTTTTTTTTTTCCTTCTGACCATGTATTTTTTAACCTCTGGGGTTTTGCTGCCTCTTTGCATACATGTGTAGGAGTTGTAGGTCCCGAGCATTCTAATTTTGCTGAAGTTTTTTATGGATGACTGAACTTTATAATAGAATGGTTTGGCTTGGAAGAAACATTTAAAAGTCATCTAGTCCAGTCCCCCTGCCCTGAGCAGGGACATCTGCAACTAGAGCAGGTTGATCAGAGCCCCGGCCAACCTCACCTGCAATGGTGGCAGGGATGGGACAGCCACCACCTCTCTGGGCAACCTGGGCCAGGCTCTCACCACCCTCAGTGCAGAAAATCTCTTCCTTCTCTCTAAATCTCCCTCTTTTAGATTAAACCCATCACCCCTTGTCCTGTCCCAACAGGCCCTGCTCAGAAGTCTGTCCCCATCTTCTGACAGTCCCCTTTAAGTCCTGAAAGGCCACAAGAAGGTCCCTCTGGAGACTTCTCTTCTCCAGGCTTTACGGTGGAGTGATATTACAAAGAGAGAAATTAAAATATGAAAACTCAGAACAGGAATGCTAGGTGCTTTTCTGAAAAACTTTTCTGTCTTTTAAAAATTATTCCTGTTCATCTCAGGCTTCTTACAAACACGGAGGAGGAGGGAACTTGGAAAGCCTGAGCTTTCCCTCCAAGGAGAGGTGCGCTTTGACTTGTCCCCTTGTGACAGGGCACAACGTGACTGGTCACCTAGTATACAAGAACTCTGAATATTTGCAGTAATTTGGTGTTAGGGGAGTAGAGGAGCTAATGGTCTCTTTGGAGGAGCTCTGAGCTTCTAACTGTGGTTCCCCTGGGGAGTCCTTCTGTGGTTTTTCTCTCTGCCTCAGCTTCCCTTATCTCTTGCACATTAATAAAGTGGGGACTTCATGTTTGTAGAAGGCTGTTAAAGGTAAGTCTTAGAAGTCTCTGGAGCAAAGGATAGCAGCCTGGGGTGTGAGCAGGTGGCTGTTAATTAGCTTGGCCACCTCTACCTGCTCTTGCTGAGCGTGTCCTTGCAGCGAATCCATGCTCTCTAGAACTGCAGGACGCAGAAGAGATTTCCTTTCCCTGCCTTGCCCCAGTCCCCTCATCAGGAGAGCCTTTGCCGGGGTCAGTGATCTCTGTGAAGCTTAAACTGGATCTGTCAGCAGCATTACAAGATGGTTAAAGCCCTGCCCCTTCCTTTAGGTACTGCTGGGGCTAGTGGCTGGTACGTGGCAACTGGAGCATCTCCTGATCCCCAGGTGCTGTGGCCAGGGCATTCCCGTGGTTCTCTACCAGGCCTGTTTTTTCTGGACTGACCAAGGGCAGAAGAGAACGGCTTTGGCTTCCTGCAAAACTGCCAAGTGGGAGGAGAGGCTGCTTATTGCAAGCCGTGGCGAGGGAGACATCAGTTTTCAGAGCAATATATAGAAGCAGGGAACGTAAAAAATGGCTGGAAGGAATCCAGAAGATTTGAGAAAATAGGGAAAGAGCTAAGCACATCTTTGATTTGATACCAAAGTTTCTTCTGCAGATGCTCCAAGCAATTCCACTGATGTTCTGCCATGGCATTAGGTGGATTACAACTTTTCCAGATCCAGCAGCAATACTGTTCCCTGTTGGTTTCATTTTGACAACAGCCCTATCTCTGTGTGTTAAGTCACTCCTTGAGCTCTTCCAGGAAGGAGAAGCCGAGGGGGCTGAGTCCTTCTGAGGAGAAGGAGAAAACTCCAGAACTAGGGGCAGAGTTAGAAAAGCAATAGGTGCAATGGGGTTTATCACAGGTATCATCCCTGAAAGCCCTGCAGAGAGTGAGAGCACTGAACCTGTATCCTGAGAAGTCCCTGCTCATTACATCAGTTCAGCTCCTTCTAAGAATTCAAGCCTGAGAGCATGCAATAGTATAGAATAGGTGATTTCCCACCAAACGCACATGCTGATTTGCACCATCTCTCTTGGGGTTTTCTTTCAAAAATCCTCAGTGACCTGGTATACACACGCTCTCAGAAAATCCTTCTAGCATACATCCATTATTTTTTTTAAAAGGCATTTCATTGAGTGTGCTTTTATTTCTCTGTTCTCTGTGCTTAATGTGAGCAGTGGGGAAGAGCTGTTCAGAGAAAGGCAGGACCCTCCCGGCTGGTCAGGGTGGCTGAGGCGCTGCTTCAGGTCGATGACAGGCAACTCAGGAGGTGCTTTCTGGGGACAGCTTTGCTGATACTGTCTGTAGTGATGGAGCCTTCCTGGTGCTCACAAAGCACAGAGAGCAGTGCTGAGCTTGTGCCCTCCAGCATGGCCCACCTCCTGAAGAAAAGCTGTGCCAGCTGAAGTGTGGCCGTGCCAGGGGCATGTCATCTTCACCGGGGGCTGGAGGTGGAGTGGGTCTGCTGGCCACCGTCACCTCTCCCCTACCCGTGACCAGCCCAGCTGTGCTGATACCACTTACGGCATAGACCTGCCTCTCAGACTGAGATTTTTTCTGGTGCGATAACTGCTTTCCAAGCCAATAGATTTCTTAATGTTACCAGAAAGTTGCTAATACCATATGGCAAGGCTCTCTGTATTTTTGCAGGACAACAAACAAATTGTTGCTAGATGCCAGACTGCTCTGGCAGAGCTTTATCACTGATGCCTGCCAGCAGTAGCCTTTAGGGGATAGTAATAATTTGGGGCTGTTTACATTACAGCTTTAAAATAGGGGTTTTCTTGAAGCATGTGTGTGTTTAGTCAGGAAAGTTGGCTAAAAAAACTCTGACAGCATCAAAGAGTGAAGGCGCTCGCTGTGGCCCATGCATGCGGTCTTGGTCCTTTATAATACCTCTGGCCTTACAGGAGAAGGAGCATGTTACATTACAGGAGCTTCAGGTGGCTCAGTGGAAGCCACCTTTTATAGGACAAGGAGACTTACCTGAGTAGGAGACACCAGGTGGGTTATCCAAAGCCTTATCTGTGTACCTGGACCAGCTTTTTCATCGGTTGACTTTGGTGAAGGCTGAGCTTGAGCTTTTTTGAAAAGCTACCTTTGAAACACCGATGGTGGGAAACCAGGGCCTTGCTGTAAGGCTGGGGGTCTGTGTTAACTTGAGACAAGGAGATGCTGGGATGAGCTCTGAGCCTGATGCCCGTTGTGTGCCCCAGTCCCACATGGCATTGGGGTGGGAGTCTTCCCGGTGCCTTCCTGTGCTGGGGTCTGTCCCAGCAGCCAAATGTGCTGCAAAGATGCCAGGAGGTGCACGGTGAGGACAGAGTGGCACGCAGAGGTTTGCAGTTTGAAGCTCTGATGCCGTAGATGAGGTGTTTGCACTCCTCAGCTTGTATATTTAAACCCACGCCTAACTGCATCTTGGATTTGGGGCAGAACTCTGAGTTTCACAGGTTTTTGATGCTTATCCAGAATTTTTCCTGGAGTTACACAGTATTCGGGTTGCTTGAAAGGGGCTTGTAAAACCGAACAATTTCTGGGGCTGAATGCTGAATTTGCAACAAAAACATGGCCAGAATTAGTGGGGTGTCGGGTTTAATAGCGTGTGTTTTGTGGATCTCTCTGTGACATGTTCAGCCATAAACTATTCTGACTTGGCATCTCATGTGAAAGCAAAACTTGACATGGCTTTTGCTGGATCTCACTCAGATCTCATTTTGAACTACAGTCTGGTTCTTCATATAGGGTGGGATTGGTCCTTTTTTAAAGTGAACTGTTCCCAGGCTTTCACTCCCCTGTGAGTATGTTTTAGTTTAAGTCATCTAAATAAACGCCTTCAGTGGAATCTGGTGCCAAGCAGCCTTGGATGCTGTCATACTTTGAACGGGGACCTGATCAGAAACCAGCCTCAAGTGTCCAAAAATCATTAGGGCCTGCAGGACTGCAAAGGTCTTAAAAGCTATGAGATGACAAAACCAGTTTTCTTTTGTTTGAGCCATTAAAATCTTCTGCATTCAGCTAGTCAGGCTTTTTCCTGCAACCAATGGAAAAAAAATTTGAATTACTGTTGTGAAAACTTAAAAGCTGCGATCCTCATGAAATGAAACGCGGAAGTGGAGGCTAAAATCAGCAATCACCCTCCTCCATTCTCAGCCCCCAAATATCATGAGGCTCTTGCCTTCCACAGCGGCTCCTTTCCCATTGCAGGGTGACCTGAAGCACCACATTCAAACTTCTGTGGATGCTGGTGGAATTTTTATCATCTGGTTCATTTGCTGCAGTTTCAAATCTCTATAGTGCTGGAAATGTGTCGGAAGGATTCCCCAAGGAGGGGCTGGTGGATGTTATGGTAGGGATATTCTTATCACATGGTCTCAGGGTGTGTGGACACCATAACTTGTCACGTTACTTCTTGGTAGGTGTAATTTGCTAAGAGCTGGCCAGCCCCCAGCTTTTGGTGTCACTTTGGCTTTTCCAGGAATCCTCGCTTCACATGGCACGACTGTGCAATGATTTCCAAGAAGCCATTTATGGTTGAGGCAAGTGAAAGTACTTTCCAGTGTTTATTGCACTGAGGCTGCCTTGGCACCAACGTGGATAGGCTCTGGTGCTGCAGCGGTTCCTTCAAAGTGGTAGGAGTTTGTGCGAGCTCAACAGACCTTTGCAGTGTTCGTATTTGCTGTGAGCAATGGGCCTTGTCCTGGTTCTCTGTTTGTAATGATTTGTTTACAGCACTGTTTTACACAGATGTTTCTCTGGAAGTGGGAAAGAGAGGGGAAAATGATGTGAATGTGGGTTTGTGGAAGAAGCTCAGACGTTTTGTGGTGGTGTGGGATAGCAGGTGACCGGTCCTGGTGTCGCAGGGAGAGTAGAGGTCATTTTGAAGCTCTGTGTACAGAAGAGGGAGAGCGGTTTGGTGGACGCTGATAAATGCTGAACGGCTGCAAGGCTTGGGAAGGAGAGGTGGCAGAGTTTGAAGAAAGAATGGGGGTAGCTGGGGAATGCTGGCAGCGCTCGAGCTGACATGGCACAAGAGGTTGAGGAGATGGAAGAAATGTGCTTGTTTGGAGAAGATCCCTTTGTTTCACAACTGGTTAAAACCACCTCAATCCTTAATAGAGTCTGTGTGTGCTTATAAGTTTGGATGCCAAAGCCCTGAAGGCTGAGCCAGAAGACTGTGGTATTCATGGCACTGAATGGAGAGAGAGGCTTCTGCCACCACATAGGCATTTACCAATGTCTTCCCTGTGCTGATCAGTGGTTAGTGCTCTAGGTACATTTGACCTGCGTGGTCTGATGGATTTAGGCCATGGGTTTCATAAATGGAGCACATCATTAAGCACACAGTGGGCTGCTGGACTTGGGTTCATATTTAGCTGCTTTGCCAGGCAGAACATTGGCAGGGTTTGTTGGACATCACCTAACATCTTATAAGAGTAATGTGAATATTTAAGGTCCTTGCTAAGTTTTTCTGTGCTACCTTGCAATCCTCTTAAGCACTCCAGATGGATGCTGATCCTCTCAGGCTGAGCAAGGGCAGGAGGTTTTTGTTTACCCAGATGTGGGTAGAGGAGCTATGCATGACATGAGCTGTGAATCCTGCGAGCTTCCTCGGATGGTAGTGGGAACATCCAAGATGAGACTGGTGCTTGCTACATCGTTTCATGGGCCAAGCAAGTCATTGTAGCTGCCATATATATTAACATCTCCAGTTAACTTAAGCTTCTCAGCATAGCCACACTGCTCAAAGTGTTTGCTCTAAAATAAAGCAATATGTCCCTTATCATTTTATTAATCCTTTTTTTCTTAGCAATATAATTTGACAAAGAGAACTAATGCCATCCTGCAGACAATGAATGATCTTTCTTGGTCCTGAAATCCACTGACTTAAACTTGCCCTGGGGAAACAGATACAACTTCCAGAATATCAGCTGAATGAGACTGCACTTGTTTGGAATTGCAACTTAAAAAGTTAGTGTGTATGTTTGTTTGAAGTGTATAAATTTGGGATTTACCAGACCTGCTATGGGGTCAGTAACTGTTCTAGTCCCATGTTCTTGCCCCACTCATCATCTAGACCTGATGTTTTAAACAATTCTTTGAATTTTTTTTTTCCCGATAGTGGCATGAGTCCCTGTGTGATGGATTTAAGCCTAAACAAAATGTGTTGCTGCTCTTAGTTGGCTTTTCTAGAAAGTTCAGGGCTAGCCTGGGGAGTCTTGGTGGGGGCTGAAAATGACCACTCGAAAAGGAAATACAGCAAACCCCAGCAGCACATTTAGCCAACAGTGTCGATGGGTAAAAATGCCTCCCCAGCTCTTACCTAGAAGCATCTGTGCAACCGGACTAGGTAGGTGCAGGTAATGCTAGATGCCAGAGACCTGCTCAGGTGTTGCGTCTGAAACCTGTCTGTGGTTTCGGATCTCCTGAAGCAGTAGCTTCCTATTGCAGGGGATCTGCAGTTTTGTCTTAATTTAAGTTTTCCTGAATTTTCTATTGGTTTCATAAAGTTAATTTAAAAAGTGATAGAGGTTTCTCGTCATTAATAGTAAGTACACGTAGCTGTCTGAGATGCAGTTAGGAGTTTCTGTGAAGTGAAAGAGCATCTTTCCAGATGAAGCCAGCCTAGTTTGCTCTAATTATGGATATGTGCCGTCCTGCTGTACTGTTGGCAATAAATGTGCCTGTGACAGAGGGAGCAGGTTAGGAGGCTTGTCCTGGCGTAGCCTCAGCCTTGCTTGGTCCATCCCTACGAACACTCCTTTCATCTTTGTATCCGCCTGTTTATCCTGTGACAAAACGCTCTTTGAGGACAGTGTGAGGGTTACAGAACAGATGTTAGTTAGAAAAGGGGAATTTTTGTATGAAAATTGGAAGGTTAGGACCGTTCTCTTCCTTTGTTGGTTCTTGCAGCTTTGTGTCTCACACAGATAGGGCTCTGCAAAGCCTGTAGGTCCTCTCCCATGCATGCAAGACCATGCCAATTTGCACACATTTCAGGAGAGAGGGGATGTACCCGCAGTGTTTGTAGGCAGGTGAGTGCAAATGTGGGCAATGCTGCTTTGAAACAGGGCCTCTGAATGGAAGTGAACCCTCTTGTGCTGGGTCGAGTTAGAAACCTTGACACCTCTCTTTGGAGAATCTCCTCCGCATGGGTTTTGTATTACTTCCCCCGCTTCGTGAATGCACTTAGATGTCCTATATACATAATTAACCTCTCCACTGTGCTGGCAGACACTTTTATTGAACTGCCCATCATGACTCCTAAGTACTTTCCTCGGAGGATTGTGCAGGTTCAGAGGCCAGAGAGCTGGAGGAAACGCGCATGAAGCTGAGTAACTCTTGGCAGTTATAGATGCGGCTTCTCTGATTTACAGCCCAGCCTAGGAGCAAGAATGTGCATTTGGGTCAAGAGGTATCTCTGTGGTCAGGATGCCTTGCCATAAATCCAGGCTGCTGAGCATCAGGATGCTTATGATGGGTCTGTCCTGATAATGCCTATAATGTACATGAGGATGGTTGGGCGCAGCTTACCGGCAGCCAGAGCACTCAGATGTGCTGTGCTCTCAGGGGCTCCATCTCCTACAGCACTGCTGGATCTGGCAGCTGCTGTACCCACCTCGGTGGCACTCTTTCTGATCTACCTTTAGAAGGTGTATGTGTGAAGGGAGAGAGGTGGCAGTGCTAAAGGCTATGACATTAACACGGCTCCTGCTTTACTCTCTTCCACTTGGGATTTTCCAAGCCATGTGGAGTGAGCCTGGAGGAGGCTTGTCTGACTTTGGGCTGAGCTTATGCAAAACTGCAGAGAGGTAATATGCTTCCTGAAAAACATTTTTCACTAGGTACATGCTGTGTAAACCCCTCTAGGGCTTTATAGGGGTCATCGGTGATGCTTGGTGCATCAGCCCCTTGGTTCTCAGCTGGGGATGCCTCAGAAGTGGCTTACTGGGACTGCTGAGCCACGTATCTCCTGAAAACCCAAGGCCTTCCTGCAGTCACTGCTCCAAAATTTAGGAAATACAGGGCCAGATTTCTTCGATGTAATGCAGTGTGTGAATCTAACAGTGCCAGCATTTGAGGGAAATTTTCAGCAGCCCTTTGAAATAATGGCTGAGCTCAGTGGGTGTGCCTTGTACCTAGGGGCGGCCTGAGATCCAGCACGGTGGGGTACCACTGCTCGGGAACCCCCTCTGTTCATCTGCCTGCCTGCAGAGGGGGAGGGAGGGATGCAAAAAGGATTTTTCTTTGCAGAAAACTTCTCTTGGAAACCTTTTGCTTGAGTGGTAGCTTTCCCTGCTCCAGGATTGTTAGGAATAGGGTCTCGCTTTGCTTGCAGAGCACAACACTCCCACTTGTATGAAGGGCTGGTAGCTCCACAATTTGACTTCAAGCCTGGGGAGCTGAACTTGCAGGAAGGTGATAATTAGACAGGAGGGTTATCTTCCTCTCACTTGAAAGGTTGTCTTGCTGTGCCCCGTGCCAAGCTGGCATTCCTGGGTCGTCACAGATGAGTTTTGTATGGTTTGGTGTTTGTGATTATTTGCAGCACATCACCAGCGCATTCAGTCGCCTTACCCAGAGAGCTTCTAATTGCGGCCTCGTTTGAGGAGGGGGAAGTGTTTTAACATAAGCTTAGCTAACAACAGCTGAACACAGCATCACTCGCAAGGCTTAATTTGTGCCCTGATCTTTGCAAACAGAGAAACCTTTCAGTCTTGGAGGCATCTCTCCCCGCACCGTGGTGTTACCCGAGCCGCTTATTGTTGCCATAAAAGCCGAGTAAAGTTTGGATTTGCCGGTGCCCACTGAGCCAGATTTGTGAAGCATAAATGAGAAAACCTGCCCCGGCCTCCTTTTCCCATAAAAAGCTGCTCAGGTGGCTTAGCGTGGCAGGGTAATGGGGAGAAGGCGGAGGCGGCCGCTGCACCTGCTAATGCTTTGGCTCAGGCCAGTGGCACAGAGGCTGCCGCGAATTCCCCCCGAGCAGCAAGCTGTTAGTGGCAGGAATGCCTCGCTCCGAGGAGCGCTCCTGCTACGACAACAAAGAGCCCTTTGATCCTTTCCATTTGGAGACCTTAAAACGAGAAAGCCAAACTACAATAAGACCAAGTTGGGTCATAAAAAAGGAGAGCAGGAGCACCAAAGCGCTCCGGAGTGTAATTGTAGAAGCAGCAAATGCTTTGGCACTTAATTCTGCCTTAGTGTCAGTTCAACGTGTTTCACGTTTAATAACTGAGAGAGCCCGTCACCAAATGCTCTGCGCAAACAAGCCGGTGCTGCTCCTTGGTTAGCTCGGGGTGCTCAAAGAGCCCCTGGCTCCAGCGCGGCCCCTTCAGCTGCGTGTGAGATGGAATTGGCACGTGGTGGATGAACAGAGCCACGCTCGAGAGAGCCCTTTCTGGAGAGGGAGCCTGGGCTGGCTGCTGCCACCCTAAACCTGCTTGATAAAGGCACTGGGACCATTCGAGTTCGCCGCCTTGTCACTGGGCAGTGGCTCGCTGCAGTCCCTGGTTATTATTTACGGGAGATGCTCTGCTGGAGCCAGTGCTCGGTGCTGCTGGGGTTTACCGGCGTGGCTGCGCTTTCCCTCGCCTCTGCACAGGCCTGGGTAATACTGGAGGGATTTCTGTGGAAGGAGGCGTTTAGATCAGACATTTTATAAGGCATTTTATTAGAAGGTTAACTAACAGCTACCACATCTTCCCACGGCTATTAGGGGAGTCTTTAAACAAAAACTGCTCTGAATTCTTTCTCTGCAAAGAACTGAGCTGCAAATTGTCACCTCTGTGGTGGCATGGCCTTGTCATGAGGCTGGACAGCAGCCCCCGGGGGCAAAATAGGCAATTTGGGGGTGGCTTGTCACAGGCACAAGGAGGTGCTGATGTGAAGAGAGCTCATGCCTTTCGCAGGAGCAGGGTTGTGACTCTGCCACGGCTCTCGTCCTGCTCTGCACAGGGAGCTTGGCTGGGGATGCTGCCTGTGGGATGGTGGCAAGCAAAACACAGGAGCAGCTCATCCTCTGAACACGTGGGACATCCCAGGGCTGCAAATCCCTCACGCCTGCCCTGCTCTGTGAGGCTGGTGGGGATGTGGGGCTGGCTGTGGGTCCTCCCCCATCATGTGGCAACGCTGTTGCACCAGGCCAGGCGGTTCCTGCACAGCTCCCAGGCTTTCAAGAACTCTTCTTTATTTTCAAAGCATAGATGTGGTAAATGCCCCACCCCTGGAAATGTTCAAGGTCAGGTTGGCCAGGGCTCTGAGCAACCTGCTCTAGTTGCAGATCTCCCTGCTCACTGCAGGGGGCTTGGACTAGATGAGCCTTAAAGGTCCCTTCCCACCCAAAACGTACTGTTCTATGATCCTCTGATTCTATAAACCTCCACATTTTGAAGGCTGAACACTCTGCAAGATGCATCCTGGCAGCTAAGCATATATGAAATGTGGTTTGGCAGCATCTCCTAGCTGATGTCGGTGGCAGAGGGTGCAGCCCCGTATCAGCAGCTCCTGGGGAAGGGCAAGCAGGCAGCTTGGAGCAGGGAGTGATGCTTGGCCAAAGCTGTCTCCATTTTTCCCTCCTCTCTTTGAAGGAGTGAGGGGATGGGTGACAGACCCAGTGAGTGTTTTGCTGTCATTTAACATGACAGGTAACATAATTACACCTCAAGTGATGGGCACCTGATGAAAACAAGGTGACACTTAAAATTTATAGAAGAACCCTTATAAACTGCTTTTTCTTCTAATAGATTACCATGGGTCCAGCTCTCCATGGTGTAATTAATGTGTGTGAGTGATATGTTCTACTGGGGATTGTAAAAGATGCTGTAAAATCATCTTGTAAGTATTTGAAAATGATTTGTCTGTCTCTGATATGTCTTAACATGGAGAGAAGTGCTCTGTTTGGGGAAATGTAGTGCTTATCCTGATTTATTTTGAGGTACCTGTAAATGTTACTGTAATTTCATGTTATCAAGTCATTTAGCTCTTCCTCTTCCAGAACAAAGTTATTTTATCTCATACACCTTGTTTACTTTAACTTAGCGCTGAGGTTTGCCTGAAGTTGCGTTTTATTTTTCCTCCACCTCCTGTCTCTGTCTTAGGCTCTGTTGGCAAATTTGAAGGCATAAGTAAATACTTTTTTGTTATTAATAGAATAACTTCCCCCTCCTACACGCACGTTTTCTTTTCATTCCAGTCTTCTTTTTCCATGAGAAACTGACATTGCAGTACAAGCGGAAACCTCCCAAATTACATGAAAATGCCTTAATTCTCCTAGCAACAAGGTCAGGGCTCAAATCCAGGACCTTTCCACGAGCGTGGGGGAAACAGCCCTTCCAATTACCTGCTCCCCCTGTGGTACGGATCCGGTCGGTTCATCAGCACCTGGGTTTGGGTGGATTTGAAACTCAGCCATGGTATTGTTTAAAAATTCTCCATTCATTGGGGAAGGGTTTGTAGTGGGCTGAGCCCTGAGAAACCTGGGGCTGGTTTTATGGCTTCCCATTGAAACCTGGTGGAACCCTGTGGTGTTGACTGATTTCCCTCTTCCCCACTCATGTGGCTTTGATCAAACCCAGGGCTTGGAGAACGACCCCCCCAGGAACTGGAACCACTGAGCTTTGCCCAGTTCTGCCGTTCATTAAAGCGTCCGTGAGCTTCCAGTTGTAGATGATAAAATGAGGACCTTTGTGCCTAGCCCAGGATGAAGATTGCTGGTCCTGTGGCAGAGCTGGCTTGGCCCCTGTATAGGAATTATGGACCCTGGAGTAGCACGTTTGAGGCAGAAGTTGCCATGATCTCCTGTGCCATCTTAATGAGACCTACTTGTGGTAACAAAACCCTTTAGGCAGGATGAATTAGTGATTTTAGGGTAAAAATCACACATTGTTGCACGGATTGAATTGAAGCTCTGCTAAAGGTATTAAGCCAAGGAAGCTTTTTCCCTGTCGTTGACAGTGTAAATCCAGCTTGGGTCATCGTGCTGACCATTAGATTAAGTCCTGTATGATGCTCCATACTGCACTTATCCCTGTCTGGAATCCACAAAAGAGCTGGAGATGCTCATCTTGGATAAACCCAGAGCCGAGACAACATCCAGGGCTGAAGTGAGCCTGTATCTATTCCCTAATATCTTTTGATCCATAAAATGACGTGCTGGTGCACATGACACGTGATGTTCTAGGTGCAGCACCAGTAACTCAGCAGTTAAAGGGCAAAACATATTTTCTGGCAGAAGGTTATAGGTGAGAAGAATTTTCCTCTGTGCTGAGGGACTTAGAGATGCTGTTGTGTGGCACTGCAACTCCTTCCAGTGCCATGTGTGCTGTGCAAATTAGAGTCCTGAATCCAGCCCGAGATCCATGTGCTGCTGTGTTTTAAGTCCCCTTGTGGATCTGTTAGTCTAGATCTCCAAGCTGAGCTGAACCCAGCTTGCTAAAATCTCCAACCAGTGGCTGCATTGCGAAAGGAGTCCCAGCAGGGCAGGCGTTTTGCTGCAGCATGGCTGGGGAGCAGAACTCATGTTCAGGAGCTCCTGGCTCCAGTTCTGTGCTAATTCTGGCTCCCTTTGCAAGGAGGGAAGTAATTTAGCGACATGGCTTCCTGAGCCAGATCCTTGAGCTTTGGATGGTTGTTTTTAGGCTAAGACTGAAAGGTTGGGAAAGAGGAAGGACCATGTCCCCTCTGCCACCAGAAATGAAACCCTCTTCCAAGCAAAAACCTACTCTTGGGAGTAGAGGTGTAAAACCAGGCACTTGTGGTGGTTTTGTGGAGTGGGGAGGGTCTGGTGGCTGAGAATACTGCTGCCACATAGTCCTCCAGCTGCCGTCGCGTTGGGATGCTGGTAAGATGCCATCCCACCTGGGGAGCTGCTGCAGTGTGGGCACAGCCCTTTCTGCTGCTGATGTCACTCAGGGGCACGAGTCGGAGCCAAGGCTGAGGTGTGCAATGTGGCTCCGAAAGAACGACTGGCTTTGAGGCTCTCCGGGGCCCGGAGTGGGGTTGAGGACCTGAATGCTTCTGACACCTGGCTGGCTCAGCCCTGGAGCTCCACATGTGGGTTCTTTGCCAGGCATCTCACCTGGGATGCTGTGGAGGAGAGTTTTCAAAGCACGGAGAAGGTTTAGACTAAGCCTTGTAATGATTTTAGTGGGATTTGGGCAGTTAGGGACACAAGCCCATAAGGTACTTTGGAAAACATATCACAAGTGAGCGGTGGAAGCGCCCGTTGTTTGGCCCATGTGAGATTCTGATTTTTTTATTTTTCCTGGTTAAGTACGATGTTTCCCTGGCACAAGTTCAACTCATCCTCCTTGCCTAATGGAAAAAGCAAAGCTAAATGTCTTGCTTTGCTTGCAGTTGAAGGAGCTAGACTAGGTAAACTTAACTGTTGTCTTTGAAAAATCTTTCTCTCCTTGACTGGGAGTGTTTAGAAGAATGAAATGATGACCTCATGCTTTCATGCTTTTTTGAAATAATTTCTATTTCAGCTGATGTTTGTTACTGCTCCTATTAGCAATGTTTGAGCCAAAAACAAGGTCCAGATGTGGTGATTGTATTGATGCCAAATTGGGTTTTGGTCACTGAGCTTGCATTTGGATAATGAACTTTTTTTCTTTTTTTTTTTTCTTTTTTTTTGTTTCCTTTTTCAGCCTGATGGCACCAGCAAGGAGTGTGTCTTCATTGAGAAAGTCCTAGAAAACAACTACACGGCACTGATGTCAGCAAAATATTCAGGCTGGTATGTTGGATTCACCAAAAAAGGGAGGCCACGGAAAGGGCCCAAGACCCGGGAAAACCAGCAAGATGTGCATTTTATGAAGCGGTACCCAAAGGGGCAAGTGGAGATACAGAAACCTTTCAAGTACACAACAGTCACCAAGAGGACTAAGAGAATACGACCCACCAACCCCAGTTAAAAATAGACAGACACGGTGTCACGATAATAAACCACAAAAAAAAAAAAAAAAAAAACAAAAAACTGCTCCAGAGGAATATTTTTACATTAAAAATAAGGAAGAAGCTCTATTTTTGTACATTGTGTTTAAAAAAAAATAAAAATAAAAAAAATTAATAAAAGACTAGATGGCAAACGCTGGGGAAAAGCTGTTAGGGATTTATTGTGACTTGAAACACAAAATGAACTGCTCTATTTAAATTGACTTCTTGTTGTTGATGACACACAGGTGCTTATTTCGCTTTTTTTGGAAAGGACAACTTTTCAAGCATATCCCCAGAGGAAAACAAAAAAAACAAAGTAATTATTAAAAATAAAGAAATAAAACCAAAGAAAACCAAAGTTCTTTCCCAAAGTTACTGAGACCCTGCCCCGAAAAGTGCCGGTTTTGCAGTAATCTATTTATTGTCTGCTGCACGCCGGCCCACGACAAGATGGTGTGTGCCGCAGTGATTGAGTTTCCGTGGAGTTCTCGACGCATCGATCTTCTGTAACCTTTCTGACGACATAAGGTGTCACGGCTCCGTGATCCTGCATTATGCTCAGTTCTGGAGAATGCTGCTAAATACATTCAAGTGACTACAAGATGACCTAGTACACCAATGATAAGGGAATATTTTAAAACCAGCTATATTATATATATTATATATATATAAGCTATTTATTTCACCTCTCTGTATATTGCAGTTCCATGAACCAAGTATTACTGCCTCAACAATTAAAAAAAAATTATTTAAAACACATGTACATACTTTTGCTGGTCACGCTTCTTTCCCCTCCCTGAGCAGTGGTTTTGAAACGCGTATTTCTACTCAATGTGAGGGCAGCAGGATATGTTCGGGGGAGGTTCCCCTTCACCTCGTTGCTAATTTCGTAATTGCTCCTTTTCCTTAGCACCCTCTTCCTCCTCCCTCTTTGTTGCCACAAGGAAGAGATCTTGTGGAGGGTGGGCGAATCCACGCTGGCATTTTGCAAGCGCTGGAGTTAAATTTGGTGCTTTGCAGCCCAACGAATATTTCCTAAAGCTCCAGCCAAGCAGAAGGTAAACTGGAAAATTAGCATCTGACTCAATTAACACGTACTTATGTGTGGCTTGCATTTCCTTCACTGGAGGTTTTGAGAGGGGCTGTTTCTTTCAGCTGTTTAATTCAATATTGTGTCTTAAAACTGGCCCGCAGCCACACAGGCCCTTGTCCTGCGTGGTTCTCCCGGTCTGTCGATGCCTTGTTTTCGTGGTCCGCGCAGCCCACTCTCCTCGTGGGAGTTGTGTGCAGGGTGTGGGGCGTGGAAAGCCCTGTGTAGACGCACGGCTTGGGCCTCTGTTTACAGACTAGAGGGTGAGATGGCGTTAAGCAGAGGGCGGGAAAAAGAAGCAAGATGAACTAACTGATGTCAAATTTTAGCCTGATTGACAGCTGAGCCCAAAGGAAGCGTTAAGGAGATACTCGCTTGACTTTTTCCTTCTCTCTGTGTGCAGACGTTACTACACTCCTTGAGTCCAGCCAGGGCTGAAAATGCTCAAAGCCACTAAGAAAGCTTTTTCTTGTTAATCAGAAGAATGACTCTCCCCAGAACAAGCTTTCTCAAGATAACTTTGAGAGCTGCAGCCAAATGCTGCAGATCAAAGCTGTTTGGGAGATGGTGCAGATAAGCATGCAAGCTTGAGGATGCTTATCTGAACCAATCTCCAAACCTCGCAAGCCTAGAGAAAAATGAACAGTGCTAAGCAGGGTCGCTCCATGCTGCTCCACGAAAAGCTGGGCAGCCTTACAGATGATGCCTTCACCCCAGCTAAGCATGGATGATCACTTGAGCAGCCCTTGTCCCAGTCAATATCCTGGGAGCTCCTCTCCTGGCACACCTGAAGACCAGCATGGAAGCAGGACCTGATGGTACAGTGGTGGGATTGGTTGGTGGGGGCTGGAAGGCTTTGCCAGCTTTGCCTTCAGATTGATTCACGTGGGAGAGATTTGGGGTAGGTTCAGAGGAGTGCTGGGGGTGGAGGACTGGGAGTGGCTGGAGATGTGCTGCATTTGTACCTCCAAGAGGAGAAACCCAGTTGATTTCCAGAGTAAGATGGGGTTTATGGGTGCCTTTTTTCTCCTTGAAATAATGCCATGGCCCATGGCACTGATGGTTTCACTGTCAGAATGACATGGTTTGTTTGCCATCAGGGAAATTTGAAGGGGTGGAGGTGGTAAATGCTGGAGAAGGCCAGGCAGAAGGCCTCCTGTGAGGCTGAGAGCAACCTGCTGCCTGTCCCACGATGCCTGCTGGGTTTTGAGACCAACATGTGGGAACTAGGGGCCATGCAGTTGGCAGTAGGGGCCTCTGGCACTTGTGTTGTTGGTTTACAAGAATATTTCCTGGGCAGCAGTGAGATGGGTTCCTTGGGCTGTGAAAAGTCAGTGTGGTGAGTCAGTGCTCGCCTGGTTTAGGTGCTGTCAGTTTTGTTGGCTGAGAAGGGTGTGTTGAGTCTTTGTATTTGAACATCTGCTTTTTAACCTTTGTTTATGACAACAACAGCAGGGGAAAAGACAGGAAGAATTCACATTGGGTTCCCTTCAGAGTATCTTCACGTTGAGCAAAAGGGTGCTCTGGGGAGGAGATACTCAATACATGAACAGAAATAGGGGAAATCCATCATGTGCCCAATGACAGACAGCCTTGTGATTGCGACCCCCAGACACGAGACATTTCTGCACCTGGATGGTGCTTGGTGGTGAGGCCAGAAGTTGCAAGTGGTTGTCAACAGCCCTGTCGGACAGGTTCCTCTGCAGATCTCCAAACTCTAGAGAAGAAGCTTATCTGTGGTGTTTATGCTTCTTCCTTTCAGAAAGTCTTCAGGCTCCAAAGACTTGAGCTGAGACTCCCCATGTAGGCTATTACATTTGATTTACTTTATAATTGAAAATTGTTGAGGAGGATTTAATTACCATTGTGGAAATAACCTCAAGAGCGAGGGACATAATGCTGGGTGATTGCTTGAAGCAACTGATGGCATAAACACGTGTGAAGCTCTGGGCAGGCACACTTTAAAACAAATACACTACTTAATTGGGTTTAATAAAAGCATATTGTAGCTACTGTTTCAGAAATGCTGCTAGATTTGTAGCAGTGTTTTCATAGCTGAGATCAGACAGTGTCATGCTCTGCTAACACTGTGGTTGGTTTTGTCATGAAACTGGGCACAGGGGCCTCTGGGCACGCCAGAACATCCATCCCAGGAGAGAGCCTTTGTAGGTCCAGGGTAGTCTTTTTTGTCAATACTTGGAACATGTTCTACAAACCAGACTGCTGTTTGGGGAGACCTTCTGGGTGGTAGGTCTCCCATGCTGTTCCTGTGATGGTGAAGAGTTGGTGGTCAAAGTTCAGCTGGACTCCGCAGGTGATCCAAGTAAGGCAAACCTTTCACCATGATGTTGTTGCACCCTGCCTGGGGATCACCACTGGCCTAGAAGACAGCGTCCTGATCCCTGTGCAAGGTGTCTTTCAGCTGACTGACAACCTTACCTGGACCACTGAGCTGTCAGCAGGTGGGAGTGGTTGACCAAGCTGACATCCCTATGGCTGTAGCTATGAAGCTGGTGTGGTCTCTCCTGCTTGACAGCCAAGTAGTTTTGTTCTGTTTCTGCCTTGTTGATGTCATTGCAGGCTCGGGGCTGCAAAGGTGGGTGGTTGCTGTACCTGATCTGCCCTGTTTGAGCCTGATCTGCCCCTCTTGCCAACGACTGGCTTTTGGTAATGCATCCTTCTGGAGCATGAGCATGTGAAACTTGGTGCTCATTTTCTTGGGCTGTCCTCGCGGTCTTCTTTAGCTCAGGATCATCGCCGTAGCACTGGTTCACAGGCTCACAGTTAGAGAAGAACTTTTTTACAGATATGAAGCAACAAGGAAGCCTCTTCCAGGAGCATGCTCTCAGTTTTAGCTGTGCCCTTCTGCTAACAGGGGGCTATTGCACTGCCCAGCGGTGTAGCCTACTTATGCAGGGGAATTGGTCCCTTCAGCTATATCTCTTACACACCAGCATGTATGATAGTGACACAATTAATACTAGCTTCCAGGAGCATAGCTGATACACTTCAATAAATGCCATAAGCTGGGACAAGGTGAGAAAGAAGCAATTGGGGCAAAAATAATGAAGCCCGGGAAAGGGATGCTGCCCTAAAGCTTCAGTGATGACAAGACCAAATTTTTATGCCCGTGACTTCTGGAGTTAAGGCCATAACCTAAATGAGCTGGATGCTCTGGTGCCCTTGAACCCAGTGTATCCATAGGAGGCCACAGGTGGGAGTGGAGTAAAGCTTGGGAGGATCTTAGAAAGCACTGTGAGGCCTGAGCTCAGCTCACCCCGGCCAGCTGCACCACCTCGAATCAGCTTGGTCTTTTCAATAGCTTACCTACCTTGGCAAGGTGGAAGTTAGGGTTGGTTTGAGCAAATGCCCAGCCTACACCAGCTCTTGGAGCAAGGCTTGACAGGCACATGCATAGTGCTATGGGCAGTGTTTTGCCCCGTGGATGTCCATCAGCTTTCCTGAATTCACTGAGTGATTTGATGTCTCTGTACTTTCACAAAAGCAATGGAATGAGATTTCAGCCAGGACCTCAGACTCCAGCTGAAGAAGATGGTCTAGGAGAGTTTGTCCATCAAGGAAAATCTGACTCTGGGCGAACCAAGTCTGCTCTAGGTGGGATAGGTTGGGTAACACAGTCACACATATGTGACTTTGGCTCTAAGAGCATGCTATGTTACCATACCTACCTTGGAAAAATAAGGTTGTAATTCATGAAAAAGTGTGCGTGTGTAGTGGTGCTTGTTCTTTTTTAGGGCACTGAATTGCTCTACGATGCAGATAGCTGCGGATGAAGGAGGAGGAGGTGTGTGTGTGTGTTGGTGCAGCTGTAAATATCCCCTGCAAAGCCCTTTGCCCATCACGGCCCAGCCCAGAGCCCCGCTTGGTCCCGCTCGTCCAACGTAACGGACAGGTCAGACAAAGCAGAGGAAAAAAGCTGTTCTCTCCTGTCTGCTCTCAAGGCATTGAACATCATGGACTTTGTCTGCTGCAAGGGGGAGCAGGTATATTCCTATGCATAATTTCCTGGTCTAGTGCCAAAGGGTGGAAGTTTATGCTTAAGATTCACAACAGCTGTTTAAAGTGCCTATGTCTCCTGCCAGCCATACCACCTGAATGGCCAAGGGATATATATAAAACTTCAATTATTTTTTGAATGTTTGTTGTTACTCATTTGGAGACGGATGAGAGGAGATTCCTCATGAATGATGTAACCTACGTAGACTCTGTTATATCCAACGGTGTGAGCTGAAAAATTAGGGAGGAAAAATCAGGTCAAACTGAAACTTTTCTTATTTTTTGAGTGAGGCAAAGTACTGGGTGGAGAGACTTGGGTTTACCAAAAAACATTTAATTCACCCTATTTAACAATGTACTTCACGTCTTTAAATATAGGTAATTTTAAAGGGAGGAAAAAAAAAAAAAAGAGAAGTCAGAAGCTTCACTTTGAAAGCAAAAAACAGTATTTGATGTGTAAAAGAAATCTCACTTGCCTATTTCTCAGTTGACACTGTTTTCAAAGTCTCCAGATGGATTTGAGGCCCCCTCTAAAACTCCACTTCTGTGGTAGTTTACTGTTTCTTTAGCAAAGTCCATGAGGCCCTGGATGATAAACCCCATCGCCTTTCCCTGGAGCCTGCTGAGGGATCCAGGGCCCAAACCTTCTCTGGACTGGTCATGTCTCACTTGTTTTGGCAGCCCCCCAGCTGCCACCCCCTTTTCTCCAGAGGCTGAATCCCAGTTGATGGAAAAAAAAAGCTCATAACGCCACCTTCTTTCTCCCATGGCAATACCCATGTTAAGGTGCCAACCCAAGGAGATGTAGATCATGAGCATCTCCTTCCGTGCATGTTCTGCAGCAAGGCTGTGCACACACCAGGGTTGGTGGGACTCGTTTCAACTCAGAAAGTTATGGAAAGTTGTAGTCCAACCAGGGCGGCCCAAAGATGGCTGAAACCACCCCAAGCTAGAGCTGGTTTCCAGTTTTGGAGCAGACAAAAGGGTAACTCTCTACACATCCCTGGTGTCTGCCAGGCTGGGGGACCGGTGGCTGAACCACAGGAAGTGTAACCAAATTACCCCAGGTTTGGGAAACGACCGGTTGAGTATCCTAAGCCACATCAAACCAATTTGGAAAGAGCTGAATTGGTCTGCTCAGGCCTAAAGGATAGAAAACACTGCCTTTGTTTTGAAAAAAACAACCGCAGCAGCCAGGAATAACAGAAGATGTAACCGCATCGAAGCCTTTAATGGGTTTCTTCCTTGGTTAAGCAGTGTAAGTATCCTGAGGTTCCCGGTGTTGTTCTGAGGGATGTCCTGGATGGAGGACAGTATGGCCTGGCTGGGCAGCAGGTGATGCTGCCGTTCCCCCTTCCCAGCCACACTCTGAGGACCCACTCCTCCCCTGGGTTGCATTTTCATGGGCTCATGCAGCCTCAGGCTTGGAAGGGCTGTTATTTTTTCCCCAAAAGGAGCAATTCAGAACCTGCTTCCACCCTGCCTAAAGGAAAGCTAAGGAAATCATGGGAGAAATTTGTAATTGGAAGATTTCACTTCAAAACTTCCCAGCTAGGGGAATCCAGAGACACGTGCTTGGTTTGGGCTATGCCATCTCTCCATCAGGAGCTGGGAGAGATGCACCATGGACGGAGCAGAAAGGACGCAAGGGACGGCCTGCCGAATGTTCTGTGAGGCCGTACGGTGAGCCGGCTTGCCGCAGACCCCGTCCCGGCTGGTTCGGAGCCAGCTGTCTGCTTGAGGGATGGTGTGTGCAAGGACAGGAGGAAGCAGCGTCGGGAACAAGGAGGGGAAAGCGATGGTGTGAGATAGGCCGTGGCCTGCGGCACGCCAACGATTAGTGCATTAGTTCCTGGGAGGTAGCACATGTTACTTTGATCATATGATCGTATTTGCATGAATCAGAATGTAAAAATCTTGGCTGGGGTTTACAAAGGAGCCTAGAGGAATGAGCTGCCTATCTATCTATGTATCTGACACGAGCACATACTGAAAACCCTTCCACTCCTTCATGGGACTATTTTCCAAGGAGAGACAGCTATGTGAAGCTTAAATGTTGTTTACAGCCATGGCAGGCTTTGGAGCTGTGATCATCTCTGCTCGAGAGCTTTCAAAAGGATAAAATGAGCCTCCTATTATAAGGGCTGAAAATGATCCTAAATGAATAACACACACGCAGCCTTCACAGGCACACATTTCTGAGCCATTGGAAAAGTTGGCACATGCAAACAAACAAAAACACATGTCTCGGGTCTCTGGTTTTCATAGATTTGTGCATGCCATGACATTTTGGGAGATGGCATTGCCAAGAGCTAACGAACCAGATTCCCCAGCTTGGCTCACAGAGCTGGCTCGGTGATGCAGGGACAGAGAGGGGAGGCCTTTGGGCTGGGGACAGGCTCTGGGCATCGCAGCAGCCCAGGCAGAGCCTTCGAGGGGTGCCCACCCATGGCAAGATCAGGCAATGGGGAGTGTTGCTTCCTCCGGAGCGAGGTTTGCAATTGGGAGGCTCTCTAGAGGCAGCCCGAGACCAGGGATCTGCACCCACCTCTGCTTGAAGGCAAAGAGGTGATGGAGAGCGATTGCTCTGAAACAGCAGTGCCCAAAACACTCCCTGGAGAGAAAGTCTGGGTGAGCTGCCTGTGTACAGCTCCACCTGACCCTAAAGTCATGATGACAGTGACCCCCCATCCAGCCGCTGGGGACCCTGAGACCGAGCACAGGGGACAGGGACCCTGCATCTGCTGGAGCCTGTGGAGAGCTGGGCTTGTCCAGGCTGTGCCCTGCAGAGCAACTGCTGCGACTCATGGTGCTCACCCAGCTCATGAGCACTGTCGGTCTGCCTGCCTGCCTGCCTTGGGAAAGGTAAAACACCGGTTCCTGCGGGGCCAGATATTTTGGAGGGGGAAGAAAGCAATTTGTGGCTGTGTTGTCTGCCTGATCAAAAGTGTTACCGGACTCAGCTACACAATGTGCACTCTTTAAACCAGCCCCAATTAGCCCTTCTTGCTAATGCTGCGTTTCATTCCTGGGAGACTGCACTCGGAGAGCTGTTATGACTTTGTGATTGTGCACATACCTTTATGTGCTTTCATTCTTAATCCCCTTTTTGCAGAAGCCAAAAGGTCTTCCAGCCAAAAAGGAAATCAAAACCTTTTGTTGGCTGCTTCATAAGAATTAAGGGTGGGATGAAGGTTGTAGCAGGATCTTAATTAGCCATTGTAAATAACGAGAGCGGCAGTGCCTGCAACCATATACCACCTTGGGTTGAGATATTGTCAGACCACACAAAGCTAGGTGAATGAGCAGCACAATGGCAGATAAAATTCACCCCTGACAACTGCAAGGCGAGGCACAGTGAGGAATAATTCGAGCTACGCATGCATGTTGTCGGGCTTCCAATTAATTGTAGTCATTTATGCTTTTATTGAGCTATTCGCTGCAACTCTGGGGTGTTTTTTTCCCTTTTTGCTCTTGGGAAAGTAAAGCAGAATATGAAGATGGTTAAAGAGAGGGACATAAAAATGCTCTGAAAGCCTGCCTGCTCACAGCAGAGATCCAGAGGAGACCCTTGCTAACATGCCGAGCTCCTCTCTGGATATCTGATCTCAAAAGGGGATATAGTGGAAATAATAAGTGTTCAGAGGCTGACAATGAAAATGATTAGAGGCCTGGTGAGGGAATGCTTTATGGAGGTATTGAAAGGACTGCGCCTGCTTCATTTAGAGACAGGAAAGTAATGAATAGTCTAGACTGCAGGGAAAGTAAATTGGGATCTCCCGCTCACCTGCTCTCCTAACACAGGCGGGGAAATTCAATGAAAGGCACCAAACTTCAAAACTCTGAAAGACAGTGGTTCTTGACTTGGGGAAGATTAACATACAGCATGGCCATTAACCGTTGGGTTCAGATGGGAGCCTGGAGCCCGGCTTCAGAAGGGCAGGGTGTTGAGCAGCGTACCCACTTCTGGATGGGTGCTTCTCCCATCACACTCAGCCAAAGCCATGGCAGTTCAACCTGGCTTCATCCGTGTTAAACATCTCTGAAAAAAGCACAGGATACCTCCAGGCGTGCTTTGGGTCCTGTCACATAGTCCTGTTGTCACACTCCTGCACTGGCTGAAGGAGCATAAAAGATACTCTGTGATGGCCTTTAAGACACTTGTAGGGTCCCTCCTCTCTCTGTTACCTTTTCACCCCCACAAGAAGCTCCACAGGCACCTCTCCCCAAGGAGACCTTTGCTTGGGTGGTGGCCACCTCCCTGGGCAAATCCTAGCTTGTGTTTTTTCTTGGTGCTTTTTTGGATCCCAAAGTCCTTCCCGTGTCATACAAGCACCATCCCATTTGCTCACCACTGAGACAACACCAGCACTGGCACATGGCAGTGTTGTATGGCCAACCCTGCCAGCTGGTTGGAATTAGAATTCTGAGCCCCTGCCTTCACTAGGTTACCCAGGTCTTCTCCAGCCCTCGCTGGCTTTCACACCAGCCAAAACAGGCAAATAAGTGCAAGTGGTCCCGTGCCGGGGGTGGAGAAGTTGAGCTTACTCTTTTGATCTTGAATGTGGAAAGTTTTGAGCTCAGTGTTTTGCAGCCTGATTGTACAAGCTCCTTGCATACATTTGGGCTGAGATCTTTCGTCGCCCGGAGGACTTGGGTGTTCAAGTCCCATCCATTTGGCATGTTGCAGCCAGATTTCTCACTTGATTTCAGGAGGAGAGCCATGCACGTGGAGGGCCCTTTGCCACAGGAACTTAAACAGCTACATGGCAGGATTTGCTGGGAAGCATCAAAAATAGCTGCTGGGTGGGAGGTGAGTCTGGGTCTGAAAGCTCCAGGGCGCTGCAGAGTAACTGGGTGTCCTCTCCATCACCTGCATGGGGAGTGGGTTTGGCCTGGCCAGCCCTGCTGTGGGGTGCTGCCATCAGACGTCATGGTAGGTGGTCTGAACCTGGCCCAGGGTGCTCTAATCTACAATCTGCTGTAGCAGCCAAGTGATTCAGGGCTGGATGTTTGCTTCGTACCTCTTCAAGGTGTGAACTGAGATCACATCATACAAGAAAGAGGGCAACAAACAGACCCTCACCCTTCCCAGGTGGCTCCTCCAAGCAGACAGCAGCTCTGCTCAGGAGGTGGGTCTGACCCAGAAGGGGTCACAAGCCCTTCTCCCTCCCCATCGCTCTCCAAATGTGCGGGACAAGCCAGATACCAGCTCACAGCCACCTTGGGAGACAGGGACTGCCTTTGAGAAGTGACTGACAGGGAATAAACCCAAACCCTGCCCTTAGGTGGAATTTATGACGCTTAAATTTATAGATGGCTTGTGTGGCACTACATTGTGAAGGAGCTGGGAGCAGGACTTTGTGATGGGGTGTGCTTCGTTAAACACCTTTCCACCCAAGCCAAGTGGTTTATACACCAGAACAGCAATCAAAGCCCTTCCTGGTGGCTTCACACCAGCAGGAGAAAAGGCCACACTGTCCCCTGAGACATGGAGAAAAAGCTTCAGGGAAGGTTTGGCAGTGACGGAGGGGAGTGCCAGCACCTGGAGGAGCCTGTCCTGGGCAAAGGCAAATGGCAAAATACCTCACTCCAGGAGAAATTACCCCGAGTCCTTGGAAATGGCAGCAACAGGGGAAAGAAAAATGGATCAAAGGAGCATGCAGAGATGAAAGATTAGCAAGAGTTATTTGGTCTTGAAGTTTCCAGAGAGGTGGTGATGGGTGCAAGTGAAAATGTGGCTGTGGCCGGAGGTTGGAGAATCAGGGGAGGGTTGTGCCTGCGTCTGCTGGCAAAGAGCTGAACTGGAGCTTTTTGTTTCACTGTCTGCTTTGGGGGTTTTATTACTGGCTTCACATCTGCCCTGCAACTTCTCCTCTGCTCTTTGAAGGGTGTTGCTAGCTCCAGACCAGGAATCGCTGTGTCTTCCCAGAGGGCACAGGGACACCTGCCAGAGCGGTTGAGTCAGATGTGCTGGGATGATGGAGGGGAAAATGGGAGCACCCACCTCCATGGGGAGAGCACTGGGTCCCTGGTGGGGTCCCTCACTCTGCTGTATTCAACAGCCACACGTGCAGGTGCCTTTCACCCATGTCAGGGGTAAATTGAGTCAATTATCTCCCACCATCTCTGTTGAAAGTGGTACTTAATCCTTTCCTCTAAACCTTTTATCTGACATTAAATGGTCATTAGTTTAAAAGAAAAAAAGTTAAGCTGACTCACTTTCCAGCTGGAAAAACCTTTATAATTGCAGGAAAAGTGCACTGAGGGCATGTACTGATAACATTGTTTTAGGGAACAAACAAAAACCACCATCAGTTTTGCATTAATTATTTTCCTGGGCAAATGAATTAAACAAACAACAGGACCACTGATTTGTAACTTGTGGGCATATTACCGTGTTTTCTATTAGACCTTCCTGGAAATTTCCCGAGTTAGAAGAAACATTTAAATTATAACCAGCTACACGTTTCTGGTGGGAATGATTCCCGGCCATAAATAATAAAGAACACTTTAGGCTGATGAGAAGGAATTCAGATTCATCTCCCTGATGTCTCCAGCCAAAACCAGGAATCCAAGACCCTGCCATTTCGGGAGGAAGAGCTCGGGATGGGGAGGATGCTGTCCAGGAGCAGGGGGATCTATGCTCGGGCAAGCAGGACCAGGAGACCCGGCATCATTAAGCAACCAGGCTGCACTCCCAGCTTGGCACCTACACTGTGCTGATCTGGAGGAGCTCAGCCTTTCTACCAGCCTGGCTTCTCCATCTGGGCTGCATCCTGGGGCTGTGGGGCAGGAACCTCCTGACATGTCTGGTGCTGTGGATCCTTGCTGTGGATGTGGTGGGGATCAGCCATGTGGTGCTGGAGCTGGCTCAGGGTCTCCTGCACAGCACCATGCTGAGTACAGAGGGGCTGTTGGGCTTTTCCAACCCCAAAATTGGAGTATTATTAGTGACATCAAGTCCTTGTCAGTCTTCATCTGCAAAGCTGGAAAAGGAGTGGTGGTTTCTCTGTATTAACTCTGCAGTGAGCCTATGCTGCCTCTGAGCCCTGCCAGGAAGGGAGCCAGAATTCCTGGAGGCTGCTGGGAAAGCTGGTACTGCCTGGCTCCCTTTCTGCAGGTAACCATGGTATTAGCTGGGAAAAGGACCAGGGAGATGACAGCCTGTGCTCCAGAGCAGCCTCCTGCCCCACCATGCGACCAGTGACCAGCCCATGGTGCCAGTGACACCCTTGCTTGGTGCCGGCACCCTCCACGGGCGATGCCTTCACCAAGGCCAGGGCTGAACCTGGGGTTGGACTGAGCTGATTAAACAAGGACTGAACATTAAATCAGGAATTAGCTAAGGGGCTGGTGAAATGTGCCTGGGAAGTTTTTCCTTTTTTTCCTTGAAAAGTACAACTAAAGGATTAAGTTTTGTGTTTTTTTAACCAGATCTTTTTTTTTCTTGGAAAGTTCTTTGCATTTTTCCAGCTTAGAAATACCAAAATGTGAAAAGAATGCATTTTGAGTCCCAGTTTTTCTACTTTTGACAAAAATAAAAGTTTCCTTTAACGCAAAGTTTTTGCTTATCTGTAAATGCGTGGCAATTTCCAGGCAGCTCTAACATCCCAGATTATTCAGTTTGCAGATTTTGAGATAGAGATGCTGAATTTTCCCATGAGTATAAGCACAGTGCCAGGACTTCTCCTCCTGCCCCCATCCTCACATCAGCATACCCAGAGCGGGGCACGAGTGAGGAGCTCAGCTTTTGAATGCATCGGGACTGTGCCAAGGTGGCCAGCCCAGTGGTTGCCATCGGGCTGTATCTGCATGGCCTGTGTCTGAAGCCCCAGAGCGGGGTGCTTTGTGACCCCCTTCCTGGGACCCTCTGCACCCACGCGCTCGGTGCTGCAGACAACCACCCCAGAGAGCAATACCGGCCGTATTTAATGTGCTAATGAATTATAGATGGTGTGGTCCATTAGCCACTGTGTTGGTGCTGTTGAATTTACAGGAAAGGGATAAATTTTCTGCAGTGAAACCCTTCCTGTGATCTTGGGAGGTCGACCAAGTCACCTGAGGTCCTGCTCAGGATTTGCCACCAGGTCAGTAAGTGGGAATGGACTCCAGCCTTTTAGGTTGTGCCCTCTAGCTAGGCCTGGATCCGTTATTACTTGAGGACTTTTTATTAATGATGGGTGCTCCATTAATGCCAGCTGTTGAGATAGTGGGTTATTTGCAGTTGTTTGAATGTTGACATGGTTCGATGCTGGCAACGAGCCCTTGGTTGCTACCTGGTCTGCAGGCCAGGGAGAGTGGCCTCCTGTGTCATCTGCTATAGCCGGGGAGCTGGCAGGGCCAACAGCTCATGTAGCACAGCGTATTTCATAGGAGCTCAGTCCTGCAGCACCTTGTAGAGTTATGTGGCAACAACAGCAATAAAACGGGCAGATAAAAGGAGAGGGGGCGAGAGCAGCCCCCGTTCAGGTGCCATTGCTGCTTGAGCACGGGCACAAAGCTCTCTGCTTTGGGCTGTGGTTTATCGAGTCTGGGCTTTTTGGGGGCTGGAGGTTTGTACAGCGTGTAGCAATGCTGTCTTTGCAGGAGAAAAGGCATCATAACCAAAGGGTAGGACAAAGCACGAAAGAAATGACGTGGAGTGTGAGCCCCTTCTCTGTGCAGCAAGAGCTGCTGCGAGAGGCTCCTGCTTGCATAATGAAGTAGCTCGGCTTTGCTGTCTGCCCAGCTCATTTATGCTTTTCTACAGCTCCTAGCCCCAATCCAGCCAGACTTGACATTAACAGATGCCAAATGAATATTTGCACAAATGTTCAGCAGCGAGTTTTCGTGCCGCTCCCTCCCTCAAGGTGGCAAGTGTGGGTGTGGAGAGTGCTGCCCGTGTTTGCGAACATGTCCCTTTGAACTCCCCGGCGGCAAGGGTGAAAGAGAGGGGAAAAGGTTTTCCAAGCGAGAAAATAAAAATAATTAAAAAAAAAAAAAAGAAATCTGAACAGGTTCCAGCCTGTGTTATTTTGTTGTTAACCCAGAAACCTGTGGATACTGGAATCTGGGGAAGGAGTGGAGGAATGGAAGCGGACTCAGTAAGAGCAGGAATGTGTTGGAGAATAAAGCAAACCCAGAAAAGCCCCGAATCATGACTTTGGTTTTGTTGATATGAGAATTAGACACATACAAATTAGCTAGGAAATGTCCTGTTTCTTTAGGGGGGTAGGGGGAGGAGAAGGTATTAACCTTATAAAGGGAACTCTCCGGCCACCCCTGGGAGGGTGTGAAGTAAGTGTTGGGTGATGTGTTGACTTTAATGCAGGAAAGGAGTCTGCTGCCGAGAGCAGCATTAATCCTGCGTCTGCATTTGGGCTGCAGTTGTCAGCATCCTCCCTTGTCCCTCCAGTGTAAACACTCCATTTAAAGCTGTGCCCAGCGGATGCTGCCATGGGCACAGTGGTCCCTATGCTGGATGGGGAGGGGGCTTCCAGCTGAGGAACCCAAGTCTGCTCATCCAGGGTGGGTATTTTGCCACAGATAGGTCAAAATTTGGGCTCACAGGGAGCTGGTGGTGACCCCCATGGGAGCAGGACAGACCCTTCCCACTCCCACAGCCCTTCAGCAGTGCAGGCAGGAGCAGCCCCACCCATGCAGCAGCATTTGGCCACCCTTCCCCAGACCTCCTCAGCCCGGTGTTCACCAGGTCCTGTTGGGTTTGCTGCACAGCCTGCGAGGGGGGAGCAGCAGAGAAGCGCCAGAAGATGGAAGAGTTAAGCACACCCTGGCAGCGTTCCCCAGGCTCCCCTCCCCTTGCTCATCTAGCAGATGGGGGAGATACTAATTATCCCCCCAAGCCGGTAGCTGTGCCGCGAGGGTGATGCTGGCCTGGAGCCGTGCCACGCAGCGCGGCATCACTCTGGTGAGAGCAGGGTGAGCTCTTCTGGGGTGACCCGCGGGGACACGGTGTGACCAGCCTGGGAAGAGGCTGCTGCTGTCTACCCTGTGGTCAGGAATAGAAGCAAGGTGCTGGGGTGGAAATAGGCTTGGCTTTTCCTGTCTCACTGTACCCTTGGTGCTCCGATGTCCTTAATTCCTCCTGGGAATTCCCGAAAGAACAAGAAGTTTTCATCTGCTGCAGTACATCATAGCAGGTAACTGGAAAGCTGCTCTGACAGAGACTGTTTCCTTCAAAAACAAAAAAATACATGTATCTAGCATGTCTTAGGGATGCCCAAGCTGCCTTGTCAGCAGGCGGCTTGTCCCTGGTGTTTGCTGGGCTGGCAGGACCGGTTCCAGCTCTACCTTTTGAGTGAGGGTCTGTTCAACACTCCTCCTCCAACCCCAACACCAGCTTCCTCCACTGCAAGCCCTCGCTCGGGGCTTTGCAGATGAAAGCTGCGTTACGAACAAAGCATTATTGATTATTATCCCCTCGAATTTCAGAGCGGACTAGCATTTCATGTGCACGACACAGTCCGTGGGCTCGCTGGAATAAATAACACATGGGCGCTTGTTCGTATGCCTAGTCAATAGGGAGCTGTCGGCTTACATGCGATTTCACACATTTTTTCAGCTAGCTCAGCAATCCAAATGCAAAAATCCGGCAAACAGGGACATTGTGTTTATTTCTGACAATCCCTGGAGAGGGCTGTATCCGTAAACCAATGAATGGATTACACTCATCCATAGATGATGGGGTTTTTTCCATCTGTGACAGATATTATATGGAAAACCTCCATTTAATATCTGATCCAAGAATAATTCAATACAAGTGAGTAATATAAGTTAAAAATACTGTAAATTCTTCTTAACTCTTTCAGGGCAGTATGGATGGAAGGCAGAAGCTGGTGAAAATAATTTGTGAAATGGGGGAAGGGGAACGATGCTTTGCGGATGGTATCTCAACTCAGAGCCCTAACAGCCACACAGTTCATGTGGGAATACAGGTTGTGACAAATTGATCAGGTTTTGACCCTTCTGAGGGGCATCCTAAAAGCCTGGCTGGGAAATGAAAGCGGCATCTGAAATGCAGAGGTCACGGGCAGATCTCCGTTGATGTCATCACAGCAGTAGCCGGTGGAAAGCTGCTTTTCTGGACCAGTCCACAGAGTCATGCCTGGATGAAACACATCTACACACACACACCAATGTATGTACACCCCTATTCGTACACACATCCTCTATACATATTACTGATGCCTATATCTACACACATATAGCCCCTATACATATCACACAGGCCTTTTACTTGCATACTTACACACATCCCACATATGCATATAGATAATCATATACGTGTGTGTGTGCGCCTCTCAGGCTTTATGGGCACCACCAGAGCATCCCACGGGAAGCTTTTGTCCCTGCCCCTGGGGACATGCAGCCCCAGCACCGTGCACCCAGGCAGCAGCAGATGGGTGCCGACAGAGAGCGAGCGCGGGGAGACGATGAGCCAATACTGCTCAGCATGATAGACAGTGGTCTTAGCACACCAGCAGCCTCAGTCAGGTTTTTTTTTTTTCTGTCAGCTTTTCCGTAGATATGCTGGCAAAAGATGGATTTAAGGAGGACTGTGAAGCGGCAGAGCTTGCTGCTGTTTGCAGAGAGCGGAGGTGCGGAGGGTGGGCTGGAGGAGGGCGCTGGGGCCTGTCAGGCTCACTGGAAATGAGCAGGTGCCATGGGTTTTGGTGCTTGACACCAGCGTCATGCAGGTGGGAGTCCAGCTGGATTCAGTGTGTGTTTTCCCTGCCTGGAGACCGCATCCCCTTCAGATAAACTGGGGAATGAGATCTGGAGCTGGCTGCGGGGAAAAACAAGGAGAGGGAAAAATATGAAGGTTTTGCTACAATGATGTAATTTCATATGGGATAGGCTTAGTTTTATCTTAACAAATCATAGCATCAATGCAGAGATGTATTTATACAGGATACAACAGCAGAGCTTAGCCTTCATACATCAAGATAGGAGTGAAATTTGTCTGTGGACAAAGTCCTTCTCTCGGTTCCACTCCTCAGCCCTACGTGCCAAGGTCTCCAATGCACAGTGAAACCCTTCCATCCCTGCCAGTCATGGCCCTCTTCTACCCCTGGCTGAGGCATCCCGGCGAGCTTCTCTCATTGCTGTGCATGCTAGATGCCTCATGCTTTTTACTTCATCTTGGTACCATCTCAGGAACACAGCAGCATACTTTAACTGTTTTTTTAGCACCCCCCGCAGACCTTTTAGACCCTCCCCCCCCCCTCCACCTGTGTTCCCTTCTCTTAGTCCAGAAAATGGGCTCAGGGTGTGGGATCGCTGCCTGAGCGGGACTCTGCCAGGAAAACCTTGTCTTCTAGAGGGAAAGCCCTGGGTGTGCTATGCCTGCTTCCACCACCCTGCAGCTCATTCCCTTAAATACCTACAACACCTTTGAGGATGTTTAACTCTTCCCTTGGGCTATGCTGGCCTCTGGTATAATTTCAGCAGCTATTTCCAGCTCTTCTCCTAATCTGAGGCTGTAAGGTGGTTTGGTTTGACCTGCTAAGCCCAGACGTCTTTATGGAGAACAAATGCTGGAGACTGTTCTCCTCTCATCTCCATGCCCTTCTTTTTCTACCTCAGGCATAATTATTCCCATTTTCTGATTTCGATGGCGCTCAGATGCTTCCTAGGAATTTGGTAATGGTTCCCCTTTTCATCCTGCCCCACTGTGTTTTGATTATAGTCAGTGTGTCGGATGGTATCCTACAATGTCCTGTCAGCCATGGGCTCCAAATGACTGTGCAAAATTCAGGAATGTTTGGAAACATATGTTCCCCCATCTCTCCGGGGTCAAATATTTCATTTCTGCTTCAAATATCAGAGAGGAAGTAATCAATTAATGTGTTCATTACTCATTTCTGGTACAGCACAGTCTAAACATCTTATATCCATGCTCTTTGCGGTGAGCACCACATAAACTCGCATTAAGAGCCTAACAGCCAGTGCAGCGTAGCACTCAGTACTTGAGTAATGAATCCTGTTTTGTGTCTTCCCGGTAAGCAAAAATTATAGCGTCATTACTGCCACGTAGAGTTGGATAAACCTGCTGCTGCCTTGAAGATGCTTGTTTACGGTCAGAGCCCCGCTAACTCTTGCAAGGCTTGTATTGCGGTTTATAGCACAGTATAATGTTGGTGTGTGTCCTTATACTTTTGCCGTTCGATCAGTGAGCAAAGAAAGAGGAAATAAGATTTTTTTTTAGCAATAAAGCAGTATACAATAGCTATTAAAACAGGGTAATTACATAATTAGCACGGTAGTGGTAACTCACCCAGCATGAACAACAGTAAAACCGGCCCCTGTTTCCCTTGGTCCGACTCGAGCCGGGACCCTAACAAAACCTCCAAAATGGTTATTTAGTTGAAACACACACAAAAACTTAAAAGCCATCGTAAAACTGAGAAGGGAGGCCCAAAAAAACCACAGGGAAGCCAAACACTTTCAAAGAAACAATAGTAAATTAGGTGTTAAAGATATAAAAGCCTGTTCCCTAACAATTTAATTAGGTAGCATGTCTGTTACAGACATTATGCTGCTAGTTTTGGAACCCAGGGCAGGGCCTCACAGCTCTCAATTCACACTAGCCCCCAAGAGAGGAGTTTGTTATGAAGGACTGATGTTTTTGCTCTACAGAAAAGTGTGATGGTAATCAAGTGAAAATGGCAGGTAGCACAAGAAATTACTATTTTTCTTCCCCTTTGCAACTTTCCTTGACATATATTTACAGTAATTAAAAGCCCAGTTTGAAGAATGGTCCTGGTTTTAATTAGCACCTGCTTCAGTTTCATCTGAGCTCATTCCCTCGAAGAAGGAACAAAACTCTCCTGGTATGGGCTTGAGCTTGACCGATGTGAGATAAGCCTGTGAGCTGGAGTGGGGCTCAGCAGCCAGCTGCAGAGGCAGAGCCCCTTCGCTGGGTATGCAGCCTGCGGACGCGCCTTGGCTGAGGCCTCATTAAATCCTCCTGCCACCGCACGGCATCGCTGGTGCTTGGAAGTGAACCTCTTCTTGCCCTGTCTTAAACCCAGTTGGTGGGGTTCCAGCTCCACCAAAGAAAATGAAAGTCCCGGTGGCTTTGCCACCATTGCGGAGCCCACCGTTAGTGACTTTTAAGCAGTGTCTGGGGAGGGAAGGGGATTGCTTCTTATGAGGCTGTCATTAAATTGTAAGGACAGTCCGAAGTGCCTCACTGCTTCTCAGAAAGTCACCCCATAACTACATACTGCAGCAAACCCTCTCTGGAAAGGCTCGGTTTTACCTCTGAGGCTCCAAAGATGCAGGTTTTGCTCTTTATGGCAAAGATGGTTGCATTTAATGACTGCTGTAGAAAGCAGGATTTTGTGGGAAGACTCACCCTGACCTCTTCTCAAAGGCAGGATACTGAGCAGTATTCCTGCTGTGCTCAGGGTAATTTTCAGGGATAAAGTTTCCATCGGCGTGTTGCTTGACGGTTTGCTCTTCTATCACCTCCCAGCAATGTTTATACCCAGGAATGGAGAGTCCACCACGAGCCAAAGGGTCATTTATTTTTAGTGGGGTTTCTTCACTAAAAAATGATGGCACATCCCTGATGAAATTAACTGAAGCAAGTGGAGAGCTCCTCATGCAACTTTTCTGGTGGTTTGCAGGCTTTGCTGTAACAGTCAGTTTGATTTTATAGCATCTGCTGGTGAATCCCATGTGCTGCCCTGCAATTGCCACAGCATTCTGGTGCTGCCCTGGCCCACCCTGAGCCATTGGTTCCCTACGGTGCTGCTTATCAACCAGCAGATCCCAAACCAGTGACATGCAGTCACTCAGCCAAACAAGACCAAGCCCCTCAGAGAACTGGTCCTGCTCCCTCCAGAAGTGTGGATCTTCTCCTCTAGTTTGCTGTTTGTGCAGCTGAAGGTGCAGAGGTGTGCAGGGCCACTCCAGCATCACCAGCTGCCGAAGAAATCAGAGCTTTTCACTTTCAGAGATTGCGTAGGGATGCGCAGGAGTTGCTTTGAGCACTCATTGCACTCCAGAGAGGGGTGACAGCATGTCTACGTGTCTTTTTTGAGGCTGCTAATTCTTACTTGTGCCTTTACATGCACTTCCAGACCAGTACCGCTGTGCTTGGTTGGAAAAGGGAATAACACTTTAAACCAGGATCGGCTCTGCTTCAAGGACTTTCTTTTTAAGGACAAGGTGATGGGGGAAAAGCAGCTCTGTTGGGGAAAAGCTGCTCCCTGTAGCCTGAGTGTCATCCCATATTTTGAGAACATGCACTGGGTAATGTGCCAAGTATGAGCCCGTGCTAAAGCACCTCCACTTGAGAGAGGCAGGCACACTGCAGGACCTGGTGATGTGCCCATGGAGCCGTGGAGAACCAGTGCAGGCAGAACTGGTTCTCAGTGGTAACAAACAGCTGGGTCGGATGGACAGCTTCTCCTGACCCCATGTCAGCCTCTCAGCCGAGCTGCAATGCTGCAGACCAGGAGCAAAGATCCAGTGACTCCTCTTGCTCTGGTATCTGTGTCCAAAATTTCCTCCCCAGGCCACCAAGATTCCACTTCTCCTCCCAAAGTAGCTGGCAGCAGCTCCCCTCCCCAGGGAGCAAAGACTCCTGCATTTCTATGCTGTTGTGTGCATTGTTTGTGAAGGGCTTTGGAGTGAAATCTTTCTCACAAGGCTTTTTTTTTTTTTTTTTTTAGCACTTCATTGTTTTTTCAGGGCTGGAAACATAAGCTCAGCCATCCCGATGCTATTTTGGACCTCACACCTCTGCTTGACCTAAGAGAACTAAGGACAGCTGCAAAAATACAAACAAACAAATAACTGAGAGCACTGGATATGCTTTAAACCTCTAATGAGCTAAGCCTAACGACCCCCCTAGGAGGCATATGTTAATTTATATGTTTTTATTAAGTCTAGTCTTGAGCCTCTTGAGTTGTCTGTACAGTGTGCAGCACTGCAAGTTCCTCGGTGAATGGGACACAATGGTGGGACTGAAGCTTTGGCAAGCACGCTGGAAATCAGAGTGGTTCCCTCATATCCAGCACGCTTAAAAAGGGCAGGGACAGCCTGTGTCACGGCGGCGTGAGGAGACACTGGTCACCGCCTGTGCAGACAGAGCAAGCGAGGCTGCAGAGAGCTGAACTCACGCACGTAATGCCAAAGAGCGGGGAGGAGGATGGCACCGGGCCTCAGCCTCAGCTGCGCACGGGAGCTCCACCGACCAGCCCTCCGCGGGACTCGCGGCCAGGGGCTCATTTTTGCCAGAGCTGCAAACCCCTGCCCGTCTCACTCCGTCTTATTCCAGCTGAGCTCAGATTTCCCACACTGAAATACGGGGAAAATCAACCATTCAAGGAAGCGACGATCATATTCCCCCGCCTTGCTTTTCGGTGTTACTAGATGTCAAGCGGTTCTGGCATAAACAGCATGTTCCCCCCTGGTAGCTCTTTTTTCCAGCTTGTTCCTGTGAAGCTGCAGTTATTCGTGACTTCACTCCAGATCTATTGCTCTGGGATTTGGGAAGTGCTGCCACTCCCTCATCACTGCTGGGGGGTGGGGAGAAGGAGAAATGGGGAATAAACAGGGCTGCCACCTTGCACGAAGAGGGAGATGGAGCCTGCCCCTGCTACCCGACCCAGCTGCAGCTCCCGCCGTGGGGACCCAGGCCTGTGACTGAGGGGTGGGCGGGAAGCTGTAGGAAACCATCACCTCCTTGTATAAATAGCAATATGAGATATTCACATAGCAGCTGTGATAGTCAAGCACTGGCCATGTCCATGCCCTGCAGCTCCTCCTCTGTAATGCCTTGAGGCTAATGCTGTGTGCACAGCAGCAGGGTCAGCAGCTGGCGAGGCGATGGAGCAGGCTCACTCACACCTCCAGCTGCCATGTTGCAGGCTCTTGTGCTCACCATGGGCTACTTAACCCATGGGAGATCATTTACAACCCATCTTGCTGCTCTTACGTAGAGCAGATATGTCCATTAGGAGTTTTGGCTTGAGTGGTCTGACCTGTGGAGGCAAGGCTCATGATCAGAGGGGGGTTGGTAGAGTGGGAAGCCAGGAGTGCTCCTTGCCCAGTCCTACAGCAAGGGGACACCTCTGGAGGTTGGTGCTGGCATGACTTGCATCAGAGCAGAGCCCACTGACTTCAAGCGTGTCTTTGGTTAAAGAAGCGAGATGGGTAAAAATAGCAGCTTACTGTTGAGGAAAAGTGCTTCCTGTCTGGGCCTTATTTCATCGCCCGGCCAGCGTCGTGCAGCTGGGAAACCGCAGCCTGGCTCTGTCTCCTTGCTCCCTACTTGTATGTGGTCAGTGCACTCTAGTCACCGTGCTTCAAGGGGGACCTCTGGTCCTCAGGGCTTGAGGGTAGGCAGCCTCAAACGTTTGGGGCTTCACAGCAGTCATGTTTGAAATGTATTATTATTTGTTTATTTGCACTGAAATTGCCCTAAGAGGCTTCCTAGCTCTGATAGGAAGTTCCCACCCTGTTTTACTTATGATCTAACCTTGTAGTTTGTAATGCTTTGGCTGGAGGTGGGCATCCATCAACTGAAAAACTCAGTGCCCCTGCTCTGGTGATGGGAGTGTGGTCATTTTGCAACGGGACTCATCTCCAGTTGGATGACAAGTGGAAAAGTCTGTAGGGCCCTCAGGAAAATGAGCAGAAGAGCAGGTCATAGACTGGACACATTCTTCTTGAGTGTGATTCAAAGGTTGCAGCTTAGGTACAACTTAATATTGGTGAGTGTAGGAGCAAAGGCGAGGGAATTGGAACAATCTGGTCAAGATTAGCCTGGAATTACCTAGTCTTCTAAACTCTCTTATGAGCAGTGGGCAAGGTTCTTCAGGTCTTAGAACTACAACACTGCCCTTGGTTTGCCTGTAGAGCTGAAGTCATTTTACAGGTGGTCTTAGAAACAGCCCTAACCCTGAGAAGAGGCTTAAAGTTTTTTTTCTAAGGCAAACGTTCTCCTGGCTACTACTGGATTTCTAGGATGGCTCCTCTAGAGAAGTGGGGAACCTGCAAGGACAACAAAAGAAAGCAAAGGAGAAAACTGGTTGATTTGCCAACATAATTTTGGATCAGATCTCATCCTGCCAACTCATGCTTCCTCTGTCTTTCTGCAGATGACTTTCACTCCGTGCTGCACCAGCCTATATGGCCACCCACCCTCTCCTTCACTCCACCGTCAGGTGATCACCAAATACACAGGAAGGAGCTACATCATCTGAAAGCAGTAAACTCGAGCAAATGGCAGATGAGTTCCAGCAGTCAAGGAGGTACCTTCAGAAAGAAAAGAGCATCTCTGTCCAAAGGAGTGCTCCTTCGGAAGAGGAGAGCCTGGCTGAATGTCATGGAGATATGCTGCTCTGCACTGAGTGGTCTTGAGTTTCACAAGCTCTCGTGATGTGACTCGCTCCAGGAAGGGCTTCCTCTGCCTGTGGTGGGATCTGGTGTGGGTTCTAGTTCCTCACCGAAGCCTGTGGGTGGCTGCCTGTCCAATGTCAAATGCTATTATTACTTCAGTGGCCTGAATTTCTTCACATTCCTGTATCTCCCTCATTTTTGGTCAAACTACATTCAGATTTTTTTTTTCTCCCATCTTAGGAGTAAAATAACTCTGAAGATTTATTCCACTACAATTCCTCTTCCCAGAAGAGCAGCAGATAAATATTTCAAGCTGCGTCTGATTTGATTTAAGATCTTATTTCTGTTGCTGAGGTACATTTTCCTTGCAAGGAGGGCAGGCTGCATCAAAGCCATGATGATTCACTGAGTTTCGCAAAGGGCTGGTTTGCCAGTTGTGTTCTCCGGCTGTTGCTAGGCTTCTGAATCAGATCTACCTTGGACCTTCCCACAGAGCCACGGGTTTCTGCTGGGTGAGGGCTGAGTGGTAATGAGAGCTGGTCAGAAGGTGGAATTTCCGCTCCAGGAGAAGCTCTGACACTCCCCAGTTCTTTTTGTTATAAATTGAGATGAAAAGGTGAAATCTGGAAGCTTCTGTGAAACCCAAGTTTAGAAACTCTTCAGAAAAGAAAGCCTTATTTAAATGATGCTGGGTTTGTTTTTACTTTCCTATTACACAAAAATGGAAAAAGTAAGGCATTAGGCAGTGCAAAAACATAAAATCTGTATAAGGTTTGAGTCAATATTCAACTATGTGCAGCAGTGGAAGCAAAAAGACCATCATGCAATGAAGTACGTCAATGCCATTGAAAAGAACCACCGCGGCGGTGATGAAACACCATGTTTTGACATTCTCCTGTTGTAAAACTTCATTGAAATTGACAAACTGCTGAGAAATATTTTGATTTTTGAATAGACTTTACTGGATCAGAAATGGCTCTGTTGAAAAATTTTCAGCTGGCTCTATTGCAAACTGAGTCAACAGCTGATGAGCAGACCATCATCACTGCTGGAGAGGGCCTGGAGACAATGAGGCAAACATGTAAGGGTCAAACCCTGAGCGTTTTAGCAGTCACTCATCAAAATACCATTTGACTTGAGCAGGAAGCTGGACTAAATAAGAGCGACAGTGTTTGGCACTTTGTGGGTGTCCAGATGGCCTAGCGCTAGGCGCTGGCTTCTAAGAGTGGATAAGACCCAAGCTGTTATCAAGGCTTCTCGCAGCAGCCATTGCAAAGATTGACAAGTCGAAATGCCTTCATTAGGAGCCAAAGCCAGGTCTGCTAAATCAGCCTCTAAATTTCAAGCAGATGTAAGATGCAAAAGTAGGAGGAAGATGGCAAGAAGATATGTCCCTGGAACAGGCATAGTGGAACGTGCACTTGTGTCTTCTGCTGGAGGGGCCTCTGCCAAAGAAGAACATTTTTTCTGAGGAACTGCTGGTTCAAACTGACATTTAATCTCCTCAAAAGGGATTTCATGTACACTCATGGCACACAGACCTTAACTAACTGCCTGGTAAATCTGAAGGTCCACACTGGTCTTTTGTCAGCTTCAGAGGAAGATGAAACAAAAATGTTCAAGTCCACAGCTGCCTCCCTTCCAGTAACTCCTTTTAGACTAGTTGAAGTATATACTTGAAGTGCTAAAAAAAGAAAAAAATTAACACATAAGAAGAGCTGTCAATCAGAGAACTGTGTGCCCTTTTTGGGGGGGACACAATGACACACTGCTTTGTCTTATGCGCAAAACTCAGCCCAGGCCCATCTCAACCGGAGGAGCTGCCACACACACCCAGCCTGACCATAGCTGCACTAGAAAGTTGTAGGAAGACAACAGATGCAGAAACTTAATGGTTTCCTCAACTGTGGTGTATTCAAACTGTTACATGACAAGAATCATAGAATGGGTTGCGTTGGAAGGGACCAGCTGCCTTCACAGCACTGAGACAAGGGAGTGCTCATAGAATTCCGTCTGGGGGCTGTGTTTGATTTCTGGTATGACTTTGGCATGGTGTTCTAGTAAACGTGGGTGATTCTGCCTGCAGATAACCTACCATTCACGGGAGAAACCTACAAAGCTTTGCTCTGTTTTGCAGTGAACTCCTATTGCTTTGCTTCCATTGACACTTGGGAAGCTCTCAATAAACAGCTCTCATTAAACAGTATATACTGCCTGCTCTTTCTTTTTTCCTTTTTACAGGAACAGGTTGGATGGCTTCTTCTGATCACAGAATCACAGAATGTCAGAATGGTGAGGGTTGGCCAGGACCTTGGGGGCTCATCTTGTCCAGTCCCCCTGCTCCAGCAGGTCACCCAGAGCAGGGTGCCCAGGATCATGCCCAGGTGGGTTTGGAATATCTCTGGAGAAGGAGACTCCACAACCTCTCTGGGCAGCCTGGGCCAGGCTCTGCCACCTTCACACCAAAGAAGGTTCTCCTCCTGCTCAGCTGGAACCTCCTGGGTTCCAGTTGGTGCCTGTTGCCCCTTGTCCTGTCACTGGGCACAACTGACAAGAGTCTGGCCTCATCCTCTTGCCCCCGCCCTTTCGCAGTTTCTGCTGTGGCTTCAGGAGCACTTTGTGCCTTGCCCATAAACCTCTCCCAAGGTAGCAGGTCAGCTGCTCCTGGTGCAAGCTGCTCTACAAGTGAAATCCACAGAAGGGGCAATGAGGAAGCTCCCACGCTGGGTCCCAAAGATACCTTCATCTCTATCAGCGTAGACCCAACCTGTCACTCCTCTCTGGACATCCCAACCCCCACAGAAGTGGTGCAGCGTTGGTGAAGCATTTCTCCATGAACCTCTGCAATTCCTTTAGCTACTCACCGAATGCCTCTCTGCAGGCTGTGTTGTGAGTTTTGCTTTTATTGTCTCTGCTCATCCCTCTGCAGATGAAAAGCTCTGAAGAAGCCTCCCTTATGTTCTGGTCTCAGAGTGAACATCTGCTGCTGGGCTTGCTAGACAAATTTGACCACATATTGCAAAAGATGGGCTTTCTGATTTTATTAATACTGCAAAATATCTAGTTTTGAGAAGCAGCTGGGAGTGGAGCTTGTCCCTTTCCCAGCCACACGTTCTTTCTCGTGGCAAACCTTCCCCTCACTCAGCAGCACAGAGCAAGTGTGAGAGATCTGCCTTCTCCTGCCAATACCCTGTGACCTCCAAGAAACCGTCCAGCCTGGCTTAGCTGAACACACAAGCTGCCTCTCTACCTTAGTCAGCTCTGCTGGCCTAGACGTGCTTGAGTGGGTGGGGGGAAGGGGGGTAACCTCGCATCCCAGTGGCAAACTGGGTCCCGGGGACAAATGCCGTGTCAGGAGGTCCCACAATCAACTGTCTGTCCAGATGTCACACGACTGGTTAGAACGACCCTTCTCCTCTCTCTGAAGCGACACTAACTTGGCTTTTCCACAGCTCCAGGTACAGGAAAAGCACCACTGGCTGCAAGAACTGGGTGAGTAATTTATAATGAATAATTATGTGAGTAATGCTGCCTTTTTTCCGGTATATGAGTTGTCTGTATGAAAAGGCTGGATTTTTCCCAGAGAAACATTATTTGGAAACGTTTTTTTGAATAATCTCTGAAAAAAAAAAAAAAGGAAAAATCTTGATCTGCAGCTTATTAGTGAGTTGTTTGTTGTGAGTGTTTGATAGTCCAACTCCAGCCTGTCTTGCATGCATGCACACAGCTCACATGGGCCTGATTAAAGGCTGTCTGATGTCGGAGGGAGCCTTCCTGCTGGCATGGTCCATGCAGTGGACCTCCTGATTTGAAGGGTGCGGGCAGTGCTTGGAAACAGGTTTCTCCCATGCTCACACCTGGCTGTAGGCCATCTCCATCATGCTTGTTGAGACTCTTCAATATTGGCTTAAAATCTGTCAGTTCAGGGAACAAACCTATTCAGTAACTCCTCTGGTAATAAGCACAAATGAGCTTTGAGCAGCACCCTTGTAAGCTCAGAATTTAGCAAGAGCTTTTTAAACGGGTTTTTTGAAAACAACTTCCTGGGCAGAAGAGAGAAGATAGTCTGGTATTTAGAGGACTAAAATTATGTGGGATAAATTTTTTGAAAGTGCTTTTCCAGTTTCAAAGCACAATTCCCACTTTTCTTTTCATTATTTTGGGTTCGTTCTTATTATTGACTCTTAACCCTTGGAAGTATCATGCTGGCCATTGCTCCCCTGGAGCAAGCAGAAGGAGGTGGGCTCCCATATGTCTGGGCCAACATCCCACCCATTACAGCGAGGTGCTGAGACTTGTTTGGAGCGGAGCTCCTGGGACATCTAATCCAGTGTGCATTATCTCTGGTTTCAAGGGATATAAACTAATTTTTGAACTCCCAGTTAGAGCTGTCTTATACCTTTAGGGACCTTTGAAAGCCTGATTCCTCTGAGCACTGTCCTCAGGATCACTTAGACACTTTTGAAAAATCTCCCTTATTCCCATCTCTAGTGCTTTGGCTGATGGGGCTGTGGCTGACGGAGCATGTCGGACTCCTTGCAGCACACAACTCAACTGTGGTAACATTTAGTAGTTAGACCCCATGAGTCCATGGGTGGTGCAGCATCATTCCCCTTCCAACAGTGGCTCACATTCTGACAAACCAGAGCACCCATTTCTGAGAGCATGGGGATGCTGAGAGCCACCCTTGAGATGCCTCTCATCCAGCCTGTGTTAACCAGGACCTTGTTACAGGAGATTCCTAATTTCCAAACGAATGTCTCCATTCAGCGTGGAAATGCTGAATGAGAGCAAGAATGCTCAAAGCTCTTTCTTGAAACAGTGCAAGCAAATGGATCCCTGAGGGAGGAAAGGGGATCTCTTGCAACCCAAGAATGTTCAAGGGCTTGTTCAATGGGTTGCACAAGTCCCTTCTGGTTCCTGATATTTCCATCATCTCTGAGGCTTGGTTCTGAGTCTGATCCCCACCACAAGCAAGCTTCCTGGAGCCTCCCAGTTTGCTCTCATGATGCCAATTCTGCCATAGCTGCTGCACCTGCCCTTGTCACCACAGCCATCTCCAGCAGAGCCTGTTTCTTGCTCTCCAGAAAACTGCACCCTCTCCTCAGAGTGGTTCCAGTTGGCCTGGAGCATAGGAGCCAGGACAAGGTCTGCTGCCCACTAATAGCCTTTTCCACAGTGGACCACATCTATAGAACAGGTCTGAACATGAAGGATGTGTTTCAGCCTTCATCTTACAGCAGACTGAGGGTTTTCCCCCCTCCTGCAGCACATCCTGGAGTCTAGACCCAAAACCATCCACGCCATATCACTGTCAAACTTCTGGAGTCCAGATTTTGTCTCCTTCCAGCCTTGTCTCCAAGCAGAAGAAAGAAAAGGGGTGAAGGAGGCAGAATGGGTGATGCCTTTAAAACCACGGAGAGGTGATATGGTTTTGGTGGAGTTAATGCATGCACAGCCAAGGAGCAAGGAGGGACCGAAAAACAGGGAAGGGAAAGAGCCCAGCCTACATAGCCGTGCAGATAGCCATGGGTTAGCCGGCAAGGAGCAAGAGCTCTAAGCCATGACAGGAGGCTGGCGCAGTATCATCTCGGGTTATTAGTGCCTCTTGTTTTATAAGCTAAGTTCTGGGGGAGGAAATATGTAGTGAAGTGAAACTGGTGATTGTACAGGCACGCCGGCGATTAAGGTTGAAGTGGGTGGGCAGTCTGTGGGGGCTGGTGTGTTAACTCCAGCCAAGGAGAGGCACATGCTTTCCAACCTATGCTATCTCAGTTTCAGCGCTGCAGACAACCCATCAGGGTGTCATTAACAAGCAGTTACTCTGCTCTCGTTGCTGCGTTTTAAGGAAATATGTCAAAGGCATTTCTGGTGAGCGAGGGCTCGGTGCGATCAGATTGCTCCAGCCTTCTCACTGCATTCCATTCAGATTATAATACACAATAGTTCAGACCCTGCTGTGTCCCATTACTCAATTATGAAATTGCTTTAGAAGTTGGGAGCTTACTGATTGGCTCCGAATGATTTCATACCCATCATATTTCTGTGTGTTTGTGCTCTTGGGCTGATTGCTCCATCTAGTTGGTTCAAGCCGTTTCGCCCTTCTGTCTCATGCACTACAATGTATTTTATACCTCTCTGTATCACTAACAAAATCCCACTCGATGTGATTGGCATCTTCAAATCAGGCAGTGGAAGTGCAAATTACCTTTGAGGTCAGTTGTTGTGGGTATGGAGCCTTCCTGTTATTGCCTAAGAGCTAGGAGAAGCAGGAAGGTGTCATGAACTGAAGTACAATCCCGTAGGGCAGAACTCTTCTGCCTTACCTGGCTGGCAGTTGTGCAGCTCCCTGTGAGGGAGCAAACTGGGGAAAGAAGGCTGGAATGGCAACTGAATTTCTTTGTGCAGCTTCTTCCACTCAGACTGAATCCTAAAGCATTTATCCTCTAAGCATCATAATAATTTAATCCACTAAGCACCACAACCAGCCTGTGTGAAATTGAACTTTGCTCGTGAATTACATGCAAGAGGCAAGGAAAAACTTATATCGATAGTACATGCAGATACGACCTACTTCTGCACATCTGTTTGCCTTCCTGCCTTGTTTGGTATGGGGTAAACATTTCTCAGAGGTGGAAGCCTTAATGGAGAGAGACACTACTGCTTCGTGTGTAAAACAGGGGGTTTACACCTGTTTGAAATAAACCCCATGAAACCTGAATGTATGTGGTTTGATTCTACTGAACGGCCCCATTTATCATAACCCCCATGAAAAGGGAGCAAACAAGAATAAAGCCAGGAGGACTCAGCTTGTGCATCTTTAAGAAGTTCAGGCCTGTTTGTATCCATCCATTTATGAACCAAATCAAGGTGCTGCTCTAAATTAAAATAATGTTCTGTGTTCTACTTTGGAGAGCCAAAATATTCAGTCTTTGAACTTTTCTAAGTCATCACTTTGAGCACCTATTATTAAATAGCAGCATCAGTTTTCAGCAACATTTTGTACCACCCAAAGCAAAAAAGCGGAGGCTGATATACTGATACTATGGTGGATTGCTAGAGCCTGGTAGAATCAAATAGTTGCTATCTTCTAGGGAGATACTGAGCCTACAAAAAAATTTCTGGGTAAAAATGTCCTTGGTATGCCAGTAATAGTGTTCTCCCTTCTCTGTCAATAAAGGAATGTCATCTAGAGTCAGAACGAATTGCTCAGGGGGTTTAGAAGCCTGTGGATATGGCCAAGCAACTGGATGCCATTGACCTCGCACTCAAGCCTGCGATCTGCCATTCAAAGGGCAGAGATTCCTTAATAAAAAGCCTAAACTCTGGTGGTCCCTCAAGAGTTTCTCCTGGGCCAAATCCTCAAACCCTCCCTAGGTTAAGTCCTCACTGGAGACATTCAGATACATGCACAAATAAAAATGAAGTGAAGACACTGGACCTGTCTGGCTTGTTTTTAAGGAATAATTTCTTCCCCAGAATCAGCACTTAATATTTTTTTCCCTCTCCTGTTCAGATTAGACCACCAGCAGGTTTGTTTCACCCTCTAGGTGTTATCAGGGAATTACTGGAAAGCAACATGACTTTCTATACCTTTGATGCAGTTAAAATGATAGTTCCTTTTGCCTACGCAGGGATGTAGCTAGAAGGTCTTTGAAAGGTTTCAGCTTATGTTTCCAAGAAGAACCACTGATTTTCTGATGAGTTAAGGCTTTGGCAACAGCAACAGGATTCTCTCACCTGCCAGCAGATAAGGATCATCGTAAATGTTCACCATTCTGGGCTATGCTATTCAGTCAATAGAATACTCGGAAAAAACCTCAGTATTGTGCCATCAAAATGTTCCCCTTTCAGACTTTCCACTGGATGCGATCGTTCTGACAGTGTGCCATGCCACTAGCACAGAGGGGTGCTTATCTTGCAAAGTTATTTCATGTATTTATTAACTCATTGTGTTTACTTGTTTAAATATTCTGTGCAGATGAGACATATGGCAAATGCTGGCCAGCTTAGTCTCAGCTGCTTCTCAGATCCAGATGCTAATATCATTTCATAACTTGGCTTGTGCAGTTCAGATCTGTACCAAAAGACTCTGTTTTGAATTACCATTATATTTGATATTAATACTAAGCATACTCACAGCTGTCCTACATTGCTATTTCCACCCTCCCTGGGATTCAGCTCTCAGACAGAGGACATAACACTCTTGTATGTCTGCCTCTCAGGCTTTTAGATCTGTCCTGGACTCGCAGTATATTGTCTACAGCAGAGAAGATGTGTTAATTGCCACTGTATCATTCTCAGCTTACGAGCTTGATGGCTTTTGCAAGGCCAGGCCTAACTTGGAAAGTTTTTCCAGCATCGTAATAATGACCTTCAACTGGTCAGCCCAGGAAAGACTGCAGGCCATCCAAAATCTCTGAGGGTATTTGGGATGGGATTTCAGAATTATTTAGTCACCTAAAGATGAGGAATGGTATCTAGCGGGATTGTCCAAACCACACTGGGCCCAGATCCTCAGTGGTATTATATGTCTTTGTCTTGGTGAAGTCAACAGGAGTTAAGCACTGAAGCATGCTGAGGGTGTAGGTCTCCATGCTCCCTTCTCTTGGACACATCTGCACAGTTATCTGCATCTTTAGGACAGCAGACACCTTTACAAGACTGGTGATGGTGAGCTCCAGCCAGGCAGCTGATCACACAGCTTCCCCCAGCTCCTGGGGAATGGTGTCACCTCCAGAGCCCAGTCTTGCAGACATACTGACTCAAAACTTTCCAGCTCCTGTGCATTTGGCCGCTGTCTAGGCAGCCCTTGCCCACCCCTGGCATGGGGTGTGGAGGATGCCCAGAAGTGGCATTTCCAGCTTGCTAAGCACAGCGCTCTACCAGCTGATACTGCGTAACCATCCCTCGCTGGCAGGAGTGACACTTTGGTCAGTTGTGTGACTCAAGTATTTTCTTTTTCCCACAGAGGCAGAGTTGTTAGGGAGAGAGAGGAAAAACATCAAACACTTGGATTCCTCGTGCTCTCTGGATCCTGGATGAGCAAGACTCAGTGTCACCTTTGTGTCCATGGCCCCCGATGTGCCCTCGGCACTGTTTCTTTAGCACAAGAGCAGAATGTGGCCTTCTGCTAACGAGCAGGTCAGCAGTTACTCTTTACAGAGAGACAGGGTCTTGTGCTCACTAAAAGGTAAATATTTCTCTTGGTGACAAACTAACGTCACCTTGTACGGATGAAAATTGGAGAAAAGCTGCAAATCCTATCCTCAGCAAGCCCCTCGGGAGTCAGCCCAGAGATGTTAGGACAAAGGCTAGAAAACATCTGGAGTGACTTTGAGATGTGGAGCAGGTTGGCAGCCTTGGCACGACCCCATTAAAATCCACAGCATTGCATCAGGCATGAATCTGGCCCCAGGAGTGAGACGTCCTGGCCAGGCGTGGGTTTGAGGTGCACCTCGCCTGGGTGCTTTCCAAGGTACACCGAGATGCATACTGTGCAACAGAGAGTCAGCTCCTCTCCCTCCATCTTCTGCTTTCTCCTCGGGGAGGATTCAAGTTTATTTAATCTCAGATTTCTTGCTGAAAAACGCTCAGTGAGCATGAAATGCCTTTGAACTCTGGGAGTATTGCTACTGCCTGTAATAAGGCCGGGTAGCAGGAGACAGCCGCTTCCGTAGCTATTACTAACACATCTGCACAACGTGGTGCAGGAAGCATCTAAATGCCTCCCCAGCCTTGCGCACTTCTGCAAGCTCAGGAGGAGACACGAAGGACAGCGGCTGTGACCCGCACGCCCCGCTCACTGGCCCACACACAGCATGCGACGAGGGCAAGTCCTTGAGTTTAATATAAAAGTATTTCCAGCCCAGACAACAATCAGCTGCGAGGGACTTGGAATACATTAGAAAGCGGATAGCCAGGAAACCCTTTCCATGAAGTGAGGAGGAGAGGATCTAGTTGCTGAGAGCTGCAAAGATGCATATATTTTCCTAAAAAAACATTCATGGTGCCAACATGAAGATTCAGTGCATTGTCAAAACAAGCCAAGATTCTTATTAAAACCAATTGCTTTGGTTTGTTAGGCTACTTTACTATGGTGCCTCTAAGCCAACATATGTATTTGGGTTTAGAAGGGCTGTTTCAGCCAAACCTTAGGTGGCTAGAAATGAATGTGAGCTGAGCAGATGCAGGGTATCATTTGCCCACTACTGTCCTTTGGAGGCTGTTTCATGGTACATGGTATGTCAGATGTTGGCTTTCTCTGCCGGAGCAGATGGCCTCGTGATGAGGCTGTACAGCACCGCTGCCGAAGAAGTACGGACAATGCTGTGGGAACCCTGGGTGCTCCTCCCTTGCATACACAGTCATCTTGACAGAAGGAAGTAAGACAAAATACACATGCTATTTCTTCTGATCTGGATATTATTTGACTGAATGCCGTGAATAATAAATATCACGTTGAAGAGAGAGGTAATATCTTGTCTGAGGCTAACTGTGAAGATACCAGAAAAGCAGAAAAAGCCCTTGTATGCTGTTTTTTCCAGCTATACAGGTCTAACAAAAGCCCACCTTGGCTACAACAATCTTACTGCTATAAGAACTAGAGTGTGTGCCTCTGAAGTGCAGTTCTGCTCTTTATGGCATCAGGGTTGTTTCACCCATGCCGATGAAGACAGGTGTGGTAAATGAAATTGGAACCAGGCCTGGTGTGTCTCTGGTGGCTGGCCTAATAGAAGTTTTCACTTACCATCTAAGCAAACAAAAAAAACCCCTTGAAAAAAATCTCTTGAGCATATAGATGAAGCAAGAATTATTAATTTTAGCTTATTTAGAATAGGGAACCTGAAGATTGACTCTGTTTTCACAGTGCAAGCCAAACAAAGGTTAAGACTTCAAGGGGGATGGGTTCAGATGGCAATTCCAATAGTAAAAGGCATCAAAAATCAGGAAGCTGAGAAATAGGAATTCTTCTTTTCCTGTTTCTTTATTGACCCTTTTAGTTCCTCCCAGCTCATGCCTATATTCATTTTCAGGTGGACTGAAGCAGACCTGAGAATCCCAAAGGGGAGATGAGTTTTGTGGCAGGGAAGGCTGCAAAACAGCGACTCAGTGCTTGATGTCCTTGAGGCCTCTATGTGTCCTGGGAGATGTGAAGACCCGACACTAGACTCGTGGGTGTTCCTCCATCTCCAGAGAGCGGTGGAGCATGGGCACCTGCCATCTCTATGGGCTGCTGAGGAGCACTCGGCACACTCAGCTTTTTCAAAGTGAGGACATATGGCAAGTCCTAGATTCCCATCATCTAAGTAAAACCTCAAATTCAGCCTGCCTTCTGTGAGCAGTATTCACACATCTGAGCCTCGAGGCGAGCTCCCAGCCTAACTATCAGACTCTTGGCAGTAATTTCCACACTGGTTTGTTGTGTTTGGACTCGAGATTCCCCCTTGACCCCAGAAGTCACACTAAAACACTAAAAGTATTTTCTTTACTTGCTAAAGAAAACACAGAGGACTTTATTTAGTTATTCAGAACTCCTCAGCCATTCTTCAGCCACTTCATGATTTCCAGAGATTGTATCTGTGCTGTTGTCTCCCAGTCCGGGTCGCTCGGCGCGGCTGGAAGGGGAAGGAAAGCTGTTACATTTCATTGTCCTCAAAAGAGGGGAGAAAAATCCGACTCGTGCTCCCAACCCAAACAACTCCACTGCCTCGCGCATTCTTGACAGCCAGCAAGGCTCCATTGAAAACCGTCTGCAGCCTTTAGCTCCCTTCTAACAAGTTGGCCATTTCCATAGAGAAGATTTTTTTCTCCACTGATTTATATGCTTTAATTTATATGCAAGCCTGGAATACTTGCTTTGGGAAGAGTTTCACCTCAAGCCAATCGAGCACCGAGGTGCACAGCACTTTGCATGGTATGTTTGGTATTTTCATGGCCCAGTATATAGCAGGCCAAAAATTCCCAGGTTAGGAGCACGCCTGGTTGTAGCTGGTGCTGAGCGCTCTCGCTTCCCAGCCTGGCTGGGCCAAAAAGGTGCGTTACTGAGTTGGGTGGACTTGACAGGTTTGGAAAGCCTCTGCGTGACCCAGGCCGGCACAGCCTGTAAGCATGGAAGTGCTGCGGCAGCCTGGGCTCCCTCGTGATCTGGGAAATTGTTCAATGATGTCTGAATGGGTGGTAAGGGGATTTTCCGATCTGGAGCTGACTCGCTGGAGCCTGGGTGTAGGTAAGATTGTGCTGACTCTGATGTTTCCTTTGGAAGGGATCGAGACCATTTGGCACTTTTTTGCATCAGGTCAGGAGCTTCTGGGTCCTTGGCTGAGATGTGGCAACTGGTGATGTACACCCTGACCCACGGTAGTATCCTATTTTGCTTCATTGTTTTACCTGCTAGGAAGATCCAAAGAGCTGCTACTGTATCTCAGCTGAAGGCTGGCACCTTCTAGCTGAAGGTTGGTGAATTCTATATATGCTTTACTAACTTCATCACCTGCAATGCAGGAGCAACCTGCTTTTCACCCCTTGGTTTGCCACCACCATTTGTTGCACTGGCAGGGAAGGGATTGGCTTCTGTGTACTTAAAATCTGAGAAGCCATGTTACAATCACTGGAGTTTAGTGGGGTAAGGAAGACCACTTGTTATACTCAGCCCTTCATGCCTTTTCAAACAGAAGTTGTAACACCCATGAAAAGTGTCTCGTGGGCAGCCCTGCTGCTTCCAGGTGAGCAGGGTAAGCGTGGCTGCACGTACACATGTCCTACAAGCACTTGTAACTATTCCCTAGGCAAGCTCCTGGTTGGCCTTGCAATGGCCAGGAGCTTGCGCCCAGGTAGTAAATACATGAGCACCCCTTGGGACAGAGACTCAGTGGAGTTACTGTGGTCCCACAGGTCAGGATAAGTCAGCCCAGGCCTTGGGGAAGGTGATGAGACCTCAGGAGTTTGGGTTTGCCCTTAAGGGCACATGCCTGCGGTTACTGTTGCTTGGTGAACTTGTTAGCTGTGGTAACCACGGCTGAACCCTCAAGGGCTTGATTCAAGGGCACAGCCAGAAGCCATGCAGAAAAGCACTTAACTGCCTGGGTAAGTCCCTCTATGAAGGAAAACATGAAGCTGCTAACAGTGAAGCACATGTTTAAATGCTTCTCCGAACACCGTGGCCTCAGGCCAGGATCCTCAAGGATATTTAGCTCCCTGATTCCCATTGATTGCACTAAATACCTTCAAAGGCTTGAAACCTGATTGTAGTGGGATAAGGCAGGCTGGCTTTGGAGGATGGTAATGAAGCCTCATAAGCTGGGTTCCACTGGACGGTGAAGCTTGCACATCCCAGAGGTAGTGAGACCTGTTGGCCCTACCCAGAGCTATGAGCTGGCAGCAGCAGCACGTTTATACGATTGTGGTTGTCTAATCTTGACTGTTATCATTCATTTACATCATTTGCAGCAGGTTTATCCTGCTCAAAGACCAACAAACTTGTCAGTGGCTGAGTCACCTCCACCCCTTGGTGACAGAATTAGTAATTGATCGCTACACTTGAGAACCTCCTTTCATGTGATAAATGACTTCTCTATGTGGCTCATGGCAGCCCACCAGCTTACCATTGACTGTGGGAGGACTCACTGAATTACACCTGAAAGGTCTCCCATGGACAGCAGTGTGGGCTTTGTGGAACAGCCCATGGTGGGGGTACCTTCAAGTCCTGAGGGCACGTGTAGGTCTGAATGGGATAGCATGATGGACATCCCAGGAGGCTGGGAGTGTGACTTTGGATCCAGGTACCAAGGCTTACTCACACCCTTATGATAAGAAGGCTTGGGGGAGAGGCGTAGGGTTATTTATCTATTTACTTGGCTGTAGACAAGGCAATAAAAGGTGATCTGTCAGAAAGCTCAGCCTAAGGAAACCTGAGTCAGAGACAGCCTCAGCCTCCTCCGCCGTTATCTGTGTTGCACTGAACAGAATAATTCATCGCTCTCTCTGGCTTATATAAAATTGCACTCTTGGATGTGACCTTCCTCCTGGGACCCACTCCACCCACCAGTACCTCCCTGACCTCATCTCCCCTCTCCCTTCCCCACCCGGCACTGGTTCCTGCAGTGCTGGCCTCCTCGCCGTGTCCCCCAGCACAGCTGGGGGCCGGGTGCTCGCTGGCGGCTGAGCTCACTCTTGCGGAGTTTGGCTCTCGTGTGGTTTTCCGTCTCCACCCAGGAGTCCTCTGCCCTAGTCAGCTCTCACCTTCTGCCTACCTTCCAGCTTTCCCTCTCCACCGCTTCCCGATCCTCCCTCTTAAAACAGGCTCTGTGGTTTGGGAGTTTCCAAACAAACAAACAAACAAACACCAGCGGAAGGTCGTGGCTTCTGCTGCTTTTCTTTTGCTTACCTAGAGTGAGAAACCACCTTGTGCACAAAGACATCACCACGCATCGCATGGAACCAAGCCAGTGAAGACACAGCAGGATGGTACTTTGGACAGCCATGGGTGTTTGTATTTGAGGTGGCCCTAGCAGAAGAGGGAGCACAGTCCTTGAAATGCCTCTCTCAACCCTATCCTTCTGAGCTACAGGGGTACATGAGCTCTCTGTTATTGCTAAAGAAAACAGAACTCGGAGGTGGTCATTAGAGCAGCTTGTTCCTCACGTGAGGAACATTGTTTGCCACCAACTTAAGCAACATGGGATGAATTGAGCAGTTTTCCTGGCGGGAAGCAGATAAAATGCTCATTGAAGTGCCCAGGAACTAAAATTGTCTTTGGGTGTGATACCTCCACTATTTGGTCAACAGCTGGGGAACTGGGGAGAAGGTCTCAGAAGCAGCAGGAAGATATAAACGTAGGAGTATGTATATAAATATAGACTTATTATATCTCAGGAATATAACTTGTCTGATATTAAAATCCCACATTCTGGATCCTGGCAGGGTCTCTCCCAACAGCTTTCTGGCTCTCTAGTTCCAGAGGTGGGCAAATATGGGAGTCTCAGGAACTCTACCAGCATGACAAGGCGCCACCATGACTAGACTGGGTGTCCAGAGGCCTTCACACAAGAGACAAGCAGTGATGGCCTCACTGAACAGCACAAATCCCGCTCACCTTATTCACGCTAGCTCTGAGTGAAGAAAAATTTGACCAAATACATTGCTTTGAAATTACTGTCTGATCATGATTTGATGTCTGGCTGCCCCAGTTATTAGGTTGCTTCTGCCATCTCTCACTTTTCTTCACAAGTTCCACAGCAATTTAATTTCCTCCTTCCTTTAGCCTTCTTGTATAGGTCAGCGTCTGGCAGGGATGGACTCAGCTGCATCATGGCTGTGTCAGTGCTCCCTTGGTCGGGTCATCAAACCCCTACAGGTGATGCTGCATGAGGTGAGGACCCATTCAGCGCTTCCTTCAGATGCTTTCTTCTAGGAATCGGCAGCCCAGGGCGTGTTGGAAAATGTGATTGGTATGAATCGGGTTGTGCTAAGCGTGTGCATTTCTGTACAGAAATGATTACCCTGGTGCAATGCTCAGTGCTTGCACAGTCACAGTGATGCTCCTCTGCCTTTTCCAGTGCTCACTGAGCCCTCACCCACCTGCATGCCTCTCGGTATCAACAGACCCAAATACTGGCCCAGAATTGTTCATGGTGCAAGTTTCCCACACGGATCACAAAGATTTCAAACCCAAACCAGACTGCACATCCTTGGACAGAACATGTGCTTTGGGCTGCCTCTCTCACGAGTTACCCCCTGCTCCTTCTCTTGATGCTCACCTACAGGAAGGAGTCTTTGAACTGGAAGGAGCTGTTTGCTTTTCGTATGAGGGAAAAGGGTAAGAAACCCCCCTGTCCTAAAGCATTAGCAGTCCTGTTCCCCCCACCATGGGCTGAGGGAATAAAACCTCAAAATTTCAGACAGAAGTAGTATCTTATATATCTGTCCTGCAGGCTTGGAAGGTTGTTTTTGTCTACATCAGGTTGTCTGATAAAACATACTACATTTATCTCTGCAAACTTCCTTTTTTAGAAAGCTACACCACACAATTTCCATAATTCCTGTGAATTATGAGCTTAATGGAGAAATCTCTTACCTTTGATGTGTGGGAAACCAGTGAGGTATTGCAGCATCCTTTGTTACATTCTTGGAGTTCTAGGGTGAACGCTGCTACATAACCTGTCCTCCTTGTATGTACTCCTCCTTTGCAGCTCCTGAAGTCACAGAGCTGCACGTCTTGGATTTCTTTGCATTTTGCAGCATGAAGAAAAAACCCCAACGCCTCCACTCAAGCATCCCGTTCCAGTCCCTCCCTTTGCCTCTGCTTCCACGGGAGCCAGGTTGTGTCAGCAACCAGAGCAGCTCCATGCACCGATAGCTAATGATGAGTATCTACAGCGCACTTCCCAGTGAATGCTGAAAGAAAGGAATTAGAGAAAGACCAAGGAACGAGGAGGAGCCGGGTCAGGATTTTGTGTTCCTGATCCCTAGCACAAGCTTGTGCTTAGCTAGGATTTTATTTTTCTTAAAGGATCACTTTCACTGAGATGGGGAAAACACAAGCCAGGCTTGTCCCTGGGTTCTATTTGCCCCTTTCAATCTAAGTAACAGGAATAACCTCAGGTGAGCTTGCCAGCGTTCAAAAGCTTACCAAGCTCTGAACTACACTGACTTCACGTCCTACCTATGAAGATAAAACATGTTGAGCTAGGAATCAGTTCATTTTCACCCAAACAGGAGCATACCTGAGCATCCACATCATGCTGATAGCCATGTCGTATGACAATGTCCTGAATATTTCGTGGTCTTGAGGAGCTCATTTACATACACAGTTAAAGAAGATTTTATTTTCTGTGATACATGATTACTGCTATTTTTAGCCACTGGATATGATGCTCTGTCCCGGAGTGAGCAGCCGTGACTGTTGTATGCCCGTAACTCGGTATATACAGTACATGGGAAACACAAAATGGTATTTTTTTGTGTTTCAGAGAGTTGAAACATAAAAGGAAAATGTGAGGAGAACTGGGAAAGAAAAGGGTTAACCATTTAAAGGGCTGGGTTAAACAAAATATATCTGTGCAAGAGTCTCCCCAAGGAAGTGGCTGAGACCACATCGCTTGGATCATTTAAAATTGGACCATACAAAGCAATAGAGAGAATTCTGCAGGGAACAATCCCTCACTGGCAGGTGGGATGGACTCAATGACCTAATAAGTCTTTTCCATCTCCAAGTCTACGAGAGGAGTCTGTAACTAGTGCTGTAGGGTTTTGCCCAGAGTTCCCATGTGTTGGTTATAAAGAGAGCCAAGCTGCACCAAACTGTGTCTTGTTACAGTTAACTCTTTACACGGTTCTTTTGCCCCACGCTGGTTCCTTTTTTAGCAGACTCCCTGCCCAAACAGATGATTCTTTTCTACTCGCTTCATTTTTTGGTATGTAAAGCATGTTGAATCACATACTTTCATACGTCTTATATTTTCCAAAAAATAGAACAAGAGGGAAGGAAAAAAGCCCCTTTCTCTTCCATTTCTGCAAGCTACCTCCTGACTCTCATCTTAGGAAGGGCTTGGACCACCCGGATCCTTGATCCATGTTGTCTGTCAGGCAGTTCCCAGCATCTCATCAACCGCATGGCAGAGAAATGCCTCCTTCTTTACACGTGTCACGTGGCACCAGCCAGAGCTCTGCCTGTCCCATGGGGCACATGGCCGTCCTGCCTGGACCGTGACACTCTGCGGTCTCAGAGCTCAAACCATGTTTGCTTTTGCTCTCAAGTGAACGAGTCTAGCTGGATGAACTCCAAGTCTGTGCTGTCTGTTCTCTGCATCCAAACCCCTCAAATTCACGAAGGGAAAGGCACGGGGGATGTGCAGTGGTACATTTTGGGCTTGCCAACATACCTGCAGGCAGGGGATTCAGCTCTGCCTGGAGTCAGAGGGAGCTTTAGGGACTCTCTGCCTCCCCAAGATCTGAAAAAGCCAATGGCCCTGGCCAACCCTACCTGGCAGAGGTCCAGCTCCTCCTCACCCTACAGGAGAGCAAGTACTCCAGACATCGCCTTTGGCTCCGGGCTTTTTTCTTCCTTCACCTCAGAAGCACATTTGACAGAAGGCAGACAATGAGTTTGGATGGGCTGTGTGTGGCATCATATCCACATGCCCGCCTTGTCTGCTGGGCTCTGCGAGGTGGCAGGAGTGAATCTGTGGGGAGGAATTCGCCCCAGCATGATACGTGACATGGGAGCCCACTTGCTCCTTCCCAGAGACCCAGGTTCCCCTTGGTCCCACGCAGGGAGCCGGCAGAGCTTGCTGCCGTGAAGGCGATGATTTCCATGGACACAGCGGTGTCTGAAGAGACCACAATGAGCAACACCAGATACTCCCCAGCTGCCTGTGCTGCCTTCAACACTCGCACTATTTCATTCTCCTGTTTGCTCAGACGTGGAGCTATTTTGATTTTTACCATGCCAGGCTAGTAAATATCCTTGCTTCTTGCCAGGGCAGCCAGCCTTTCTGCTTGGCCTTCTGCTCATTTACTGCATGTTTCCACATCTGCTCTGGTAGGGCACTGTAAGCTCAACTTTCGCTGCTGAGAGATGCAGGCCAGCAAGCGGCTGTTGCTAGAACCGCATCTGTGCTGTCCACACCAACATCTCACCCTACCGTAGCCCCTCTGCTATGATGGGTGCTCCCAGAAGGGTTTCCACAGAGACGGGATGAGTGGGAGGATGAGGGAAGGGAGAGATGAATCTGGCTAGTTGTTTGATGCTCACCACATAGAGACAGCTCTTCCCAGTCCCCTGTAATTTGTGATCCTGGGTATGATTTAGCAGAAGGTGTCCTGTGGGAAGGAGAAAGTACCCCTGCAGTAACCATGCCAGGACTGGGCTTGGCATCCGGCACAGTACAGTGATGGTCTTGGTTGTTGGCCCTTTGCAATGGCCATGAATATTGGAGAGCAAGCTCAGATGAGGAGATGTAGCCCAGTGGTACCAGTGACAAAGAAGTGTTGGGCTGTTGAGAGTCAGGGCTACAAAACTGCTCTGGCAGTTACTGATGTAACTCTTTGGATGCTCCAAGTTCCTGTTCTGGGCCAGTGCCACAATCCACAACGCCTGGGTCCCCAAGGCTGTGAGGACCCCTTCCCCACCAGGGAAACTTTCCTACTATGAAGTTTTAAAGGGATGCTGAGGTGGTTGTCTGCTGTGTTCATCCCTAGGAGAAGTCCATTACCCTTCCGCTTTCAGAGTCTAGTAAACACACATAGGCACAGGCACAATGGAAACCTGGTGAGAATAAAGGTGTCAGTGTTACCCGATTGGCCAAACATCTTTGGTTTCTGCCTGATCTGAAGTGGGTGTTGGGGAGATGGCTGAAGAGACTCTCTCCATCCCACCTCATCCAAAGCCCAGCATCGGGACAGAAATGGCTCAACTGTCCTGGCATTTGCTTGTGTCCCTCAGGGCTGCTGTGCTACTCTTGGGCCTTGAGCAGGAGCACCTCTACTTGCTGCTTGTTGTTGCTTTTTAAAAAGATTTTGTCTTATTGGAGAAAAATCTTTCCTGCCATCTGGAAGCAGAGGTAAGGGAGAGATCACAGGGACCAGAGAACAGAGAGCACCAGCAGACCATGTGTCTAGAAATGGGCCAGCAGTTGGAAAGGGCACAGCAACAGGATGAGAGAACTCTGATCTGGACCAAAACCTCTGCCTCCTGCCTCCATAGTCCAGCTCGGGCTATGACTACAAAAATCCGCAGTTGTGTGAAGTGTGTCCAATGTGAGTCATTCATGGCAGCCCTGGGTTGTGCACAGAGTGCACGAGGCATGGGTCTCTCTCCTAGGAAAGCAAATTTCCCTTCACGGCTTTTTAGACCTTTTAAATATTTGTTGTGATTGTGATACTAATTAAATTCAGCTGTTGCAGGTAATATAATTCCTAACAGCTTTTTTTTTTTTTTTTTTTAAAGTTATTTTCTCCCTTTTAGAGGGCAAGGGAGCAGCACTTAAAGGTATACGGTCTGTCCACTGGGATGGCTGCTGGCAGAATTGCAGAGCTCTGATTGAACTCTGAAATCATCGCTTTAACCGTGCCAGTTTGCCTTAGCCCTGCACGGAGAGGGACGGAGGCACAGTGCTCTATGGGAGGGCACAGACCTCCACCTGCTTCTATCACCCCTGTCCACACTTTGAACCCCAAGAGACTGAAGGGCCAGCGCCTGACGGGGAAGGAGGGTGCCCATCATCTGAGCTCTTCCCCAGCTTGCTTTGGGTCTTCCTGGACCTCAGCGCCATCACTTCTTCAGCAGGCTATGCAAAATAGAGCCTCCCCTTTCATCCCCGCTCCTTTGTAAGGGTTATCCAGCCTCCAAACCTTCAGCAACGTGGTTCGGATTTGTGGGCAAATTGCGTAGACGAAAAGTCGGTGTCTTACGAGGAAAGTGCATTTTTGTGGTCTTGTTCTGATGCTGCGCTGCGCCGTGTGTGGGGTTCAGGGCTTCCCGGTGCTCACCTTTCGGGTTGTCAAGGAGAATTTCTGCTTGTCAGAAATGATTCCAAACGCCCTCTCTGTGTGTCCTCCAATGTTTTGAATTTTAAAGAGTAGCCCCGGGGCAGTATATTTAAAACATGATCTCAGGGAAACTGGTTCATTGCATTTGTAAGCCCAAAGACAGAGCTCGGAATGACAACGATAAATAGACATTAGGGTTTGTGGAGTCACACTGAGGTCAGGGCCCCCCCTCCCTGGCCCCCTCCTGCCCCATCCCCCATGATTTGGGCCAGTATTGCATTTCCCAGTTCAAACCCAAGCTGGTTTCTTTGTGCTTTACAAGTGCTCATCCCACCAGCTCTTCTAACACGGGCGCTCTGGCTGCTCCTGATGGAAGAGGCTGGTGCCAGGGTGTTGAAACCTGGGTACCCCGAACCAGGCACAGGGCTATATTTAGCCATCTGTGCAAAGCTCCTTGATCTTCAGAAGGCTGGAGCACCTGCAAGCCCCATCGTTGCCCGTGGGACCTGCAGGCGCTCCCCAGCCTTTGAAACAATCAAACCACCGCGTTAGGGAATAGAGATTGGGATGATAGCGGGTGATTGAGTTATTGCAACTTAATGAGCTTCCGCTCATCTGCCAAGCCACAGCAACTCCGTGTGTGTGTGCGCGCACGCACGCTCCTATTCATCGCAGCCGCAGGATTTGAACCGAAATAGTTCCTGTGGATTTGCACTGGTTTGGCAGCAATCCTGAGACCGGTTACCGGGTGCTGCTGGTAAGTCTTAACCAGTGGAGTTTGGAACACGTGAGAATGAACATCCTTGCTTGAAGCACAGCGGGGTGTTTTGCGCTCCCAGGAGTAGGAGGGTGTCAGGGGATGGGGAACTGGTACAGCTCATATACGTGGCCTGGCCCTGGCTTATTCTGAGTTTTGGACTGAAGCAATGAGCTTGGAGAGAGTTAGAGCTCCTCTGCAAATGCGAGTGCAGCTACACTTGCATTTAGCAAAGTGCCAAACTGCCCTAGCACACACCAGTGGGTAGCTGAGCCTACCAACCGAGACCTCGGGGCTTCCTTCAGGTGCTCCCAGGGCTTAGGTTGGCCCTCAGGGTTTTAATTATGCTGATGAAGAGTGAGAGGCCTCTTGTGAGAGTTGGTTTTGGCTCCTTACTCCAATTTTCCTTCAATAAGGCTCTTACCTTTTGGTTAATGTCCATCCACTAGTGAAACAGGAAGAAAAAAAGCCTCCTGGTCTTGCTTTCAGGTCCCTGCAGCACTTGGCTTTCCAGCACCAGTCTCCTTATTGAACCATCACACAAAGAGTCAGGGGAAGAAGGACCTGTCTGGAAAATAAGCCATCATTTCACCCCATGCTTAAAAGAAGCTTTCTGTGCTCCAAAGAGGCCAAATAACCTTTTCCCCCCATAATTTCTTAACTTCGGGCACCTTTGCAAATGACTCTGCTGGCTGGGCTGGAGCCCCGGAGTGCCAGAACACCACGGGAAGAGGCTGCTCTGTGATCCTGCCAACCTGAGGAGGAGGAGGAGGAAACGCTGGAAATCCCCTAAGCACACCTGTTTTCTTGAGATTCCCAACTCAATTTTGCAAACTCAGAAGATTTTATATAATTTGGTTTAGTCAGTTCAGAGGTTTAAGGCACTTGGCTACGCATCTGGATTGCATCTTGGGGGTGGGTTATCCAAAAAAAGAGCTGAGACAGAGCAGTTGGAAATTCAGCCATTGCTAGCAAAGCTGAAGGGTAACAAGGGCCCGAGAAGGGAGTTTCTGCTTTTGCTACTTGGTGTGCTGGACTCTGGCTTGAAGCCCGTGATCTGTCTCTGTACTTGTCCGAGCCATCAGGTAGCGGAGAAGAGGCAGGGAGAACATCAGCCGGCTTGAGGAGCCACGAGCCACTATCGTCTCATCTGCTGCCCTGTTCTGTGCCAGCGAAGGAAACTTAAACTCCTCTCCGATCGCCTGCCCGTGCCACCTGAAAGTCTTGAGAACAACAAAAACAACAGCAACACATTTGCTATAGAATTCCTAAACGTGCATATGCGTCTCCCGTAGCTGCGTGAGTGGAACAAGCTCAGCTCTCTGACATGATGCTTTCTCCACAAGCGCCCAAGGGCTTTCTGCAGGCTTCCCAGTCTGCAAAGGTTGGCCTTAAAAAGCCCCTAAATGAAATGTTTCAAGTTGAAAAGTCCAAGGTGATTCAAAATAGAAACAAAGAAAGTTAATTTTAAGAGCTCTTTAATTTTTAGCCTGCAAAAGCCAAGAAAGTTGCGTATTGATGAGACAGTGCCTTGGGACAAATGAAACACAGCTCAGCACCCCACTGCTGGTGTTGACTACCCTTAGGTCTCGCTGTCTTCAAGAGCTGATAGAGATCAGCACCTCCTAGGTCTGAACCTTTAACCATTTGCCATGTTTTGCCTCACAGGCAGCTGCGCTTCAGCGGTGGGTGAAACGATTCCTCTTTGTCTGAAAGGGCAAATTCTTCCCTTTAGATGTTTGTGCTCACCTCCCATTAACTTTGGTATGAGCTGAGCTCATGCTTCCAAGAGCAAAATTTGGCTTATAATTTCTGCATGCTTTGGGATCCTTCGGGTACCATATAAATGTAAGATACTGTGATTCAGTGCTAAAGAGCAGAGAAAATGCAAACCCCCGGGAGACACTGAAGAGAAAATCATATAGAGCTTTTGTTTAAAATGAGAAAAAAAAATAAAAAGAGGGAGAAAGATTAAGAAAAACGGTTGAGATTCATTCCAAAACTGATTTCACTGTGAACCAAGGATGAGAGTGCACATCTCTTACTTACACGATCTCTTCTTTGACTTTGGTGAGTTACGGGCCATCGGCTCAGGCCGCGCTTTGGAAGGCATTATTGAAAACGTCTTACCTCCTATATTTCCTGGGTTTTAATCAAACTCACTGCGCTGCCAGAGGTGTTTCATTTACCAGGAGAGGGGTCAGCAAGGCAACCCCGAGCAGCAGGAAATAGCAAATGCAGAACAGTTCCTCCATGCTTGGGAGCTCTCCGAGAGCAAACAGCTCTCGGATGCTCGTTCTTATCTACCTCTGCTGCACCCCTCACAAATGTGGGGCATCCCGCTGTCCCTCCTGGGGTGCACGTGGTGGCTGGGGCAGAGTCAGAGCCTGCTGGCTTTGGGACTTTGGGTATTGTCTCCTGATTGCACCAACCAGCTCTGCGCCAGGGAAAAGAGCTAACAATGCTGAATTTTATAATTTTATTTTCTATCTGCTGCCATTTTATAGTTTCTTGGCTTGTTACAACTGTCATAAAATTACTTTTTCACATTATCCCCATCTGTTGCATTTTCGCCTCTTTACAGGGGGACATTGCATGATGCACACAGGCTGATTTCGCTTTAGAATTATCGTACGACTGTTGTTTGTGGAAAACGAACATTATATTTGCAGAACAACGCGTGGCTTCTCTGTAGCACCAAGGAGGACGTATGAAGTCAGTAATCAAATGTCAGCAGATGGACATGGCTGCCCCCTCCCTTCCTACCGCAGCTCCTTTGATTTGCGGTCAGCTAACTCCCTAAGCGAGCGCTGTAATTGCTCATTGATTTAGACACCCACTCTACATTCCCCCCACCCAGCTGAGGGATCTCCACCTCCACTGAGGAGCTGCACCACCTTTGCTGGTGGTGAAGCCATTCAAGCTTGGTGTGCAAACTGAGCCATACAACTGATTTCACACCAAAAATTGGATAGCGGAATAACCAGGTGGATCTGCTTTCCCTGCTCTGCTTTTCTCCTCTTTTATTTACTGCTTCTGTTCAATTCAGTCAAAGCCTCTTGGTTTGATTCTTTTTCGTACCAATTGTCTCTGGAAGTACGAGCCACCCCCGTGTCTCCTGCTCTCACCACACAAACCGGCCTGTGGCACCACGGTCTGGGGAGCAGAAAGGCCTGGGGACACTCTGAGCACACACAGAGGCTTTGACAAGGCTTTCTAAAACTCCTCCGCTAGTTTTGGTTCCGTTTTCGCCACGCTTTTTATTGCAATTTGTACCGATGGCACCAGCAGTCCACGTTTTTCGGTGTATATGAGATGAGCATTAAAGACTTGGTACTGCTAAATTATTCATATCATTAGATGAAATTGAGTGTTTAATCTGAGGGTTTGGTGATCTCAAGGGATTTCTGAATACACAAACCCCTGTTTTAAGAAAAAGACAGTGAAGCTTCAGAGTCCTATTTATTGAAATTCCCCCATTCATCTCTCCCTCCTGCCCCCAGTTGTAATACATCGTACTTTTAAAACGTAATTTTACCGCCAAAAGAGGAAACAATAATTACTCTTAACCATGGGCCAGAGCCTGTTTCCCACCAGAAGAGGCAAAGAAATTCTGTGCACCTGCAGTTACCAGTGGCTTCGGTGGAAGCCATGGGAGCACTTAGGGAAGGCACCAACCACGCTGAAATCAGACTTCAACCAATGACGCGAGTGTGCTGCCTCTATTAGAATCTGTGAATAACACAGAATATATTTTGTGTGTGATTTCAACACGTAACTGCAAAATTCCTCGATGTAGGCAAGCAGCTATAGTTTGATTACAGTTGTCTAACTGGAGAGGCTGGGTCAGTTTGCAATCTCTGCAGTTGCCTACATATCTAATAGCAACAGTTTTGGGAAAGAAACTCCAGGTTTCCCATTTAAAATGATTTTCGTATCTGTTGATTGTGGTAAAAAAGGTTAAAAAAAAAAAATCAGAGAAAATATGTCAATATTGCCTCTGCAGCAGTGCAAGATGCCTTCTGTGTCACCTTCCCGTGGCTTCATTTCTCTGGCAGCAGATAATTCTCTGGTGGATGCTCTCCTTCAGCCTTAGGAAAGGGAACAAACAGAATTACGCACAAAATCACAGCTTATACTGGAATTCAGCTTGATGCAGACCTCAGGCTGAACTGACAAGTAGGTTTTGGTTGAACTCTGCAGCCTCGACGCTCAGTTCCTTTGTAACTTTTTCAATATGTTCTATTACAGTCAGGCAACAATATGGGAGCTATCTTGCAGCTAATTTAACACCTGTAAATTCCCATGGCTGGTAATGAAACCTTGTATAGGCTAGGGGATGAAGCATTTGCTTCATATATCAAAGGTCATTAGTTCAGTATTTGTTAATGTTGTAGCTTTATTAAATTTTTTTTCAGCTTTTTTTTTGCGTCGGTGTACTTACAATCTGATTAATTCCTCTGCTTCCCAAAGCTGAACACAAAAGATGGGTGTCATCTGACCCAGAACATCGGGGCTAAATTCTTTGTCGAAATCTTGAATTTAGCTGCTTGAAATTTTACTTCCAAAGCTCCTCTCCCGTTTTGTCACGTGTAGACGGGGAGGCAGCGTGAGAACAGGGAATCGGGGCGGTGAGCATCACCTTCACTAGCCCGGCTCCCGCGGGAGAAGGGCAGGTCGCGATGTGCCCAGCTGAGCACTTACAGCAAGGCCAGACCAGGCAACCTTGTGGTGTCTGTGTCTCAATTAGGAGCCTCCACTTAGTCCATACCGTTCCTTACGTGCTCCAAGGTGCTCTGCTGGCTGAGCTCACAGCAGGTACCATCTCGGTGGTAAGAAGCAATGGCTTTAGGTGAGTCGTGTGCCTCCTGACATTTAAATTAATTCCCTTTGTGGCGCCTCTCTAGTACCATGCACATACTTTTTTATTTCCTGGCTTTCCCATTTTTGCCTGGGTTTTGGTATGGTATTTTACCATCCTTGACTATTTGGAGGCAATCACTGGGAGACAGAGGATGGTGAAGAGGAGACACAACCCACCACAACCAAACCAAATCATCTGCCAGTAAGTGATGTCCTCCCTCAATGTCCTTGGCCATACTGCCTGGCTGCTACTTGGTGGTGCTGGGTGGAGGTATGAAGGCCTCTGATTTAGAGACAGTCTCCACCAGTGTCTCCCTTTGGTCAGGTTGGTTGGTCATGGCTACACAATAACACCACTGCCTTACCCTGTGCTGTTGGTGAAAGTGCTATTTCCCTGTGCTAAAAGCATGCTGTGTCATCGCTGCTGCACCGCCTGTGCTACAAGGAGCTGACACAGTGAGCTCCCAGCCCTGCAGCTGGATTTTCTGGATGTTTTGTATCTAAACTGACCCTTCTCAACCCTGTCATGGGTTGGGCCCACCACAGAAGCCAACTTTTCAAAACACAACCAGCACGAAACAACATTATAATGAAACCAAGCAGCTTCTGAAGAAGAAATCAGACGAACTCTGCATCCAAATGGGATCTGCAGCTTCTGGGAAACACTGAGTGCGCGGTTCTTCACCTGGAAAGGTCTTGGCATGGATAACAAGTCATTGAGATACAGCTGAAAGTATTGCCAGAAACACTGAATGAACCACTGTTGTTTCCAGCCTACCATGGTCTCTACTGGCTTTTCTAGAGAAGGGAAATCCGTGGGCTCAAAGAATGAACCCTGCACACAGATCTCCCCCGATTGTAGCCGCACCTCTCCTTAACCTGCAGCAAGTGCTGCCCCATCAGCAGCAGACCTTCAGCGGAGCTCAGCTGCATGCAGCTCACTGCAAGAGTGGGACCTTCTCCTTCATTTATCTTGTCAGTGATTCTGGATGTTATTTTTAATAGTAGGTGCCACTCGTCAAGGCTCCCCTCCCAGAACGTGCCGCTGAAGGATTCTGGTTATCAACAGAGAGAAGAAATTCTGGATGCATTCCTGAGACTTGCTATTAATTTAATCTGAAATAAGCTGTGCTTTTTATTAACATCTTTATGCTGCAGCATTTTATAGGATATTGGGTTCTCTGTAAGACACACATGCTGTTTTATATTCGTATCTGTGCCTGCTTCAGAGCTGGCTTTGTGATGCAACTCATTAATTCAAGATCGAAATGTCTTTTTCATTCTAAGACATTTAGATGCCAGATATTTTCTACAAAGCTTATTAAAACACAGTTTTGTACTTCATCATTCACTGTACTACCCAACAGTCACATCAATGCATTCCTGTTGCTTGTACAGTCCACAGGAGAAGGTCTTATTTGGCTTGCAGAGTGAAGAAAAACACACCCTGAGGCGCACACATCTTTTTTCAAAGAGAAAAGTCATTGTTAGTGGATCAGGGGTGCTCCAAAATTAACAGCTATATTCTGAATAACATAAGTATGATGTGCAATGGCAATAGAGACAGATAACATCAAATAATCGCTCTGTTCCTCAATAACAAGCATCATCCCAGAAACACCACTGCTAAAGCTACTTCCAAGCTAAAGAGGAATAAAGCCCATTTGTGTGGCGGGCTCAGTGCTGGGGGCTACTGCACCCATCGCCTCGGGAAGACGAAGGATCGTCCTGGGATGCTCTGTGCTAATGGTACCACTCACTGGGGTCTGACGCCTTGCTTCAGAAACTCTGCTGCCTCCTCCTCCTCCTCCTCCTCCCTTCCTCTGGTGTGAGTCTCAGTCCAGCGCCCGACACCGTGACCCAACCTCCTTGCAGTTGCAGAAGAGAAGTTTGAGCACCCAGGCACCTCCTGCCTTGCAGAGAGGCTCAGTGTGGCATGACAGGGGTGAGAAAGAGACACAGATGTGTGTGTGCATGCACATGTACATACGTGTGTACATGTGTGTGTGCACCTGGCCCAGGGGGACCAGAAACCCTGCTGTGCCCGCTAACGCTGGTGGAGAGCAGGTACCGGGAGCACAACCAGGTATTTCCCTTTGGAGCTGTGCACGGAGCAGCCCCAAGGCGCCGGGACTCTGGGTACCAGACAAGGCTCATCACCACATGCTCAGGAAGAAAAGGCCAGACTCAAATACGGACCTGTCGGGAGCATGTCTCACCTCATCAGGGTATCATCTCCATTCTCACAGCCCTTCCTGCTGCTGCCGTATGAAGAACGATGCTGAAGCCAGTGCTGGTGAGCACAGAGTTGTTAGTTAGTAGATGCAGATTACCTCGATGAAAAAAAAAAAAGAAATTAAAGGAAATAACGAGCCTTCAGCCCAGAGAGGCAGCCCAGCTACCGGGTGGGTTGGCAGCGGTGCCGCGCCGGGCTCAGCCCAGCGCCGCGGCTTCCCACCTGCACCCTGGGGCCGCAGGATCAGGCTCTGATGGCCGCAGCTCCCGTGAATGGTGGTTTGAGGTTCTCTTTTATCGAGTTAATCTTGCTTTTGTTGCTGTTTCCCTGTAGGTGTTATAAAAAGGCCTGGAAGAACATAGCCCTGCAGCTCTCCATGGGCACATCCAGGGCCAGCCCGAGCATCCCGCCTGAACTCAGATGGTGCCTCCCCTTGCGAAGCTTTGATGTGCGGTTTTCAAAGCATTTAAACAGATAGAAAACCCTATATTTGACAACGTTTCTGTATGTTTGATTGAACTTCTCAAATCTCTCCATTTCTCTTCAGACATACAGAGCCCGTGAGCTAAAAGCCAAGCTTTTTCCACAGCTTATGTTCTTGTAAAAACAGCTCCGAGTACACACATTCTGCTCCTCGCTCCAGTCGGGGCTCCGCATGCCAAGGCAAGTATTTATTTTCATTACTTTTGAGACCACCAAAATTAATGTATCTTTCAGACAGGAAGAATTTTATTTATTATGGTGGATTTGAATCCAAGAGATGAAAGAAGAGCAGCGTGCATCTCGAAAGCGGCTGGGGCTGGGAGTAGGAGATGGCCTGACCTGAGCTCCCCTCCCTCCCCAGCACCAGCCCCCGCCTGCCCTGATGTATTTCCATATGGATGGACCACAGCAGCGCGAATCTGCCCCAAAACACCACCGTAAACCCCGCCGCAGTTATAGGCATGAGGGCAAGCTTCAATGTTTTCATGAACTCCCCATTTCATAAGTCACCAGTGTAGCTGCTGGTTGATGGTACAGCTCGGTGGAGTTGGAGGCTGCTGGAAGGAATTTCCTCATCCGCGGAGGGTGGTACCCATAAAAAAAACAGGTTATTTTTCCCCTCTTGCTGATCCCTGGACGTTAGACCATGATCATCTCCCCGGAGGTGACAGGTGAAATGGCCAAGCCAAGACATGTCTCTTCTACAGCCCCACCAGCTCAATCCTTTGATAGGCATCACTCCAACTGCTTCAACTGGGACTTCAGCATCAGTCTGTGACGCTGAAGGAAGATGCTGAAGGGTGATGGCCCAGCTATCAGCATGAATTCAGACCCTGTTCACGTGATGGACCCTAGCCTTGTTTCAAGCCATTCCCAGCCCAGCCTGCTCCACCTGCCCTGGGGCGTGCGTGTCCCCCGGGCTGGCGGCAGCTGGGAGGACACGCACCCTGGAAGCTTTGCTTGTGCTACACTTTGCTGACAAGAGGAACACATCACTCTTCAGTCGCGGCGGGCTGCCGTGCTTTAGAAAGATACAAATAAACTACAAAAAACACAGGCAAAATTTGGGATTGCTCAAGCATTTCACCAAGAGCTTGCAGGCAAACTGAGCCTTAGCTACTTGGAGAGAAATCCCCACCAAACCCCTGCTCCCCAGCTCACCGAACAAGCCAGGTACACTGAGGATCCTGGTCCCAGCAGCCGGCTCTTCATCCACCCCTTCCCTTTCTTTCAGTGCTCCGGCCACCGGACAGCAGTGCCCGAGGACCTTACCGAGAGCTCCTACCCAACGCTTTGTTGGTACCATGTAGCTCTGTAATTGTGTTGTATTTTTCTAACTGGTGAAGTAAAGCGCAATTCAAAGTAACTGAAGAGTCGAGCCGTTTGTGTAACAGACATTCTGGTTAGCTTCCATTTCTCCTGACGACTGCTGCCTGAGCTTTGTCCTTCATGAAAGCTGGCTCAGTGCTCGGTGCAAGAAGAGTGAGAAGCTGTGTCCTTGGACCTGACACACTGTGTTCTCCGGTGCGTTTCCACCTGGGGACATCCAGACTCAGCAGGATTTTGCCTATATTACTGAATCGTTTTCTATGGATCCCATCATGACCTTCTTTGAAAGTGCAGAAGCTGTATTCTAGTTTGATAAAGGAAGAAATGCTGCTGCTGTTGCTTTCTAATGTGTCCAGAGTTCCATCAAAACGCTGCCAACGCCATCCTGCCCATTAGGAAGATAATGAATTACATCTCTAGAACAACTTTCTAGAGAACAAAATTTCACTTCTAGAGCAGAGCTAGTCCAAAGACACTGGTCATCAGCTTTGGTAATTTTTTGGTAAAAATATCCTACTGAGAAACCTCACTGATGCAACTACACTTGAGTCTTTCCTGCAGAGGGAGGCAGTTGAGTTATGTCACGGAGATGAGTGGAAAGCACGGGAAGACTGAATGGAGAACAAAACCCATGAGAAACTAGGCTTGGAAGTTCAACACCTCTTACAACAACTTGTTGCTTCTCCCGTGAAGCTCATTGAAGCTTCACAGAAGTCCTAAATGCATTAACAAGGCACCTGGACCCCACCTGAAATGACACCGACTGGAAGTCCTTGAGATACCGGATCCTTAGACAGCATCAGATCCTTTCCAGGCTGCATTTGATGTGATTTCCCAATGCAAAACCTAAGTGGAACAGTGATTTTTAGTTGCTTTCATCATCTCTGATAACACCTCAAGCCTGGGTCCCAGTTCTTCAAGAGCAGAAAGAAAAAACCGATGTATTGGACACCCAATAAAGGAGAATTTGTGCTATCCTTGGTTAGTTCAAATTCAACTTAATTGTTTATTACCCTGAGGTCTCAGAAGGATAAGGAACATGGAATAAAACATTTCTACCACCTCAGCCTTCGTGAAAACATTCACAACCTGTTAAACACTGGGGTCACTCACTTTGAAATGATCTCACAATTTGATTTCATTCTGTTTTAATTGCAAACGATACATTCCAGGGCTCACGGAGGGTGAGAAGCTGGGACTACGGGAACACTAAACCCCGGGTTTTTTCCCATTCTCCAGCCAGCTGTACTGCAGGCAGGTGCAACACAAACTCCCCGGTACCCCGCCAACGTCACGAACGCCTGACCTGGAGGGACCGAGCTGAACGGGCTTTTCAGCCTGCACGCTTATTCACTTCGGGCTGCGGAACGGCTGCCAACTGGGGGACGCGGTGCCAGAAGCGCGGTGGTTTTTTTAATGCAAAGCTGCAAAACCACAAAACTCATTTTTACTAGTGACCCTTTTACCACTAATTGTCGGGGTACTTTAAAAGAAAAAAAAAAAAAAGGAGTTATTTCGGTCAGGGCTGCAACGCCATCGCAGAACCGCTCCTGCGGCAGCTGCTCCCCAGCCCCGCGCTGCTTCCCCGTGTCTGCGTCCCACCTAGACTGGGTCCTGCTCGGGGGAGTCACGCAGCTTCTTGGGCTGTCGTTTTGTTTTTTTCTTGCCAAGCAGCTTTTGATCGTGAAATAAATCACTGAAAAATAGCTGGAGTGTTGGAAAGAGGGAGCAGGAGTAGGGGCAAGGAGAGGCTCCAGGGCTGTGTCTGCATGAAGGTGCCTAGTTTTTTCCCTTTGCTTTTGCTGGTTTTTTTTTCCCCTCTAAGAACACACGGGTCTATTTTACCTTATTTCTACAGCTTTTTTAGACATGGACTAGTCAGCAGTTACAGCTGGACACGCTCTCCCTGTGAGAGTTCAACCAAGTTTTGATCTCCTTTGCCCAGGTTTTAATACTGATTCATTCCCTAATTTCATTAGAATTGGCGACATGTAAGAGGTGTATTTGTGAGCAGAGCTTGACCTACTTTTTCCACCTCCTCTGCTGAGTGTTTTACGAAGGGATTTCGCTGATGCTCAGCTGGGGGCAGCAGGACTCTCAGCCAGGTGACCTTTCAAGCCCCTCCATTTCTGTGCTCCCCATACCCCTCCATGGAGAATCCCAATTTCAAGTGAAAAAAGGAGACCAGTCTACTTTAACGAGTCCCAGTAAATTAAAACAATTCCATCTCCTTGCACTACTTTATTTATCATTTTTGCCATGCTGCAGTTTCAGCTACAACGGTGTAAAAAACTGGTCTTCTGAAATCCCTTCTATGCACTGAAATACTTCTACAGTCTGGAAATCCTTTAAAACATAGACAGTATTTACATAAAATGCCAAGCAGAAAGCTCAGCGGCAACGTCCCATGCTAGCAGGCACCTCACAGGAAATCTGTGCTGCTTCTTCAGCAAAAAAAACCCAAATGAAAGAACAACCACCCCCCCTGGATCTGGCCTCCTGCCCTGCTCAATGCTCCCAAGATGCTGCTGAAATCAGCAAAGCTGCACCACTGGCACAAGCTTGGAGCTGCTGGAACCTACGGCAGATCTCCCACCACCATCAAGGGGCCTAGGTTGTCACAATGAGGTTTCTGTGGTCACTTTTACAGACAGCAAGTTGAGAAATTCCCTGCCTAAAAGAGGTCGCATCCCTGTGAGTCCATCCCCAATGATGGAGGAAATGTCTCTTCTACCGAGGGCTTCTGTTTGTTATTTTCAGCCTTTGTCTCCAAAATGAATTTTCACGTGGTCCAAGTCCTACAGTGATTTCCTGTCCTACTACCCCACTCTTGACAAAGGCCAGCAGCTGCCACGGAACAGCTTGTTTGTGACCGCTGGGTGAAAGCACTTTGCTCTGGTTTTCCCTTCTGTCAGCACATCCAAATTTACTTTTTCTTTTTTCATTGAAAAGGTTGGAAAAGACCTTTAAGATCACTGTGTCCAACCATTCACTTAACTCTACCAAATCCACTCCTAAACCATGTCCCTCAATCACATTTCCTCGCTTCCCAGTATTTACAATTATCTCTGGAAAACACTCTTGGCCTCTAACTTGTCAAGGCTGCTTTATAGCAGCGTTTAGCATTCAAAACCAGCCCTGTCGATTGGCTGGTGGCTGGATCACAAAACCACTCATGGGACCGTAACCAAAGGCAGCCGCCAGCTTTGCGCCGGACTGAAGGGGAAGGTGCTGGAAGGGCAGGAGCAGCCCCAGAAGCACACGGAGGTTTCACCTCCATCCCCACCACATCGCGCTCCATCTTCATACGCTCGCCTCTGAAAGCTCTCTGCTTTTGGAAACGTGGTTTTAGCAGTAAACAGTTTACGGAGTGAGTTACAGCTCAATTTACCAAGCATTCTACCAGAACAACCAAGGAATGCTTCGGCAGGCTTTGTCTGTCGAGGGCAGTCGGCAGGAGAGAAGTCTTCTTGGAGATTCTGAATGCCATCTTGATGCCCTCTCCTTCCTCCAGAAGCTTCTAACCAATTACAATGCAAGCCAAGGAAACACACACGAAACCTGAATGTAGAAAAGGAGAGGAACCCAGAAATGCAATCAAAGAAAAGCCAAAAATGGGTAACCTATAATTTTCAGGGGTTTTATTCTTAATTATTGCAAAGGATCTATACGTGAGCTCTGCCAGAAGCCTGCGTAGATGGGCTGTTTGTCAGGGCTATAAAGCACCGAGCCACCACTGCTGTGTGCAGGGGGAGATGCTAACAGGGCAGGCTCCTCATCCCACCGCAGCATCTGCGTTTGCTTGGACTGGATTTTGAATTTCACTTCTATTACCTTTTAGCCCAAAATTTTTTAAGGAGGCCCTCCAAAATCTTCACAATTTTGCTCTCATTTGAAGGCGGGCAAAGCTTTACCCTCAATTTAAGTAAGCACAGAGACAAGAGAGCCCAAGGCAGTCTGGAAACCCGCAGCTGAGGTGGTCTCCTATGATCTCCAACACAGAACGGGGCTGCTCAGCACTTCCTAGACCGCTCTGTTAAGCCGAGGCTTACCTTGTTAATAATCAGTGTATGGAGCACCTAGAAAAGGGCAAATGGCCTCTGCCTTAACAAAATACCCGGCATGTCACGAGTAAAGAAAGGTAGAGATTGCTTTCCAGGGAACAGCTTTACAAATAAGCTCTCCAAAGCTGCTGCAATACCACGGTCACACCTGTAGTTTGGAGCTCCTCTAGGAGCTGGTTCCTCCAAAGACACAGCCCTGACGCTGTCCCCCAGGAAAAGGGCCTATTGTCCCCATTGAGGCCTAAAGCACAGCACTGCCTCTCCAAACCACCACTGCGATTTCTCAGCTCAGACCTAGCCAACAGATGTTCTCTAGCCGGTGTGACGGGCGTCCCAGCTCCTGTGCCGGGGAGATGGCTGGAGTCCTTCGGGCAGGAGCAAAGCCCAGCGCTGGCTGCAGAGCGGCGGGGCAGTGCTGCTGCCGGTTCCGTGCTCCGCACACCAGGCACAGCTGGAAGCTCAGCACCAGCAGACACTGGGGTGCTGGCAGAGCAGCTGAGGAGCAGCAACTGCAGCCAAACAGATGAGGTCTTCAGGCACCCTGCAGCTGCAGCCGCCCGGGCTCCGCTGGTTTCCCTCGCCCTGGGAGGAGCTGTGGTGGCATTCAGCTCCTCTGCTTGCTGCACATCGCTCAGACCAGCGCAGGTGATCTGTGAGCTCTGGTTCCCTCTCAACCCCACCTCGCTGCTCAGTTCAACAAGGGTGTTGCTCTACCCAGCTCTGCCTGCATTTCAGCACATCCTACCGGTGACACCATCAAAGCCTGGCACCTGCCGCTCACCCGCAGCCCGTCATGGTCCGTCCAGCTGCTCCGCGGCTGCCTGGCTCCTGTGGTGCTCTCAGAGACAGGCACTTGCTAGAACCCTCCTGGGCCAGCCCACTGGTATCACAGAACCGGGCAGAAACACCAGCCCACCTCCTCAGCTGGGCTAGGACCACACATCCCCAACGTGAAGGGGCTTGCATCAGATTCTGCCAGCTGCGGACGCCGCCCACAGCTGTTGTGTGTGACCTCTCCTCCCTACACCATCCGAATTTTCTGGGCTTTGAGAAAGCGTGTACTCAGATAAACAGACCCAGATACAGGAGGAGAGGAACCTGTTTAAGATTTGAGATGACAATTCTGCCCTCAGTTACACTTTCTTGAACAAGAGCAGATTTGGTGAGTAACAAGATACAGACCTAATTCTGATTATTTTTACACCAGCAAAGCCAACAGCTCTGGGAGAATGGGAAGTGCTTTACGCTGGCACTAGTGCAACACCAGCCGCCACCGCTGTTCAGTGCCCTGGACGTTTTCTCTGCAGTATGGTTTCAAACGCCTGCGAGAGCTGAAAACAAAGAAATTAAATACCAGCCTCGTGCAGACTTCAGAAATGAAAAATAAAATGTCCAGGAAATCCCTGCAAGGTTTTGGACTGAACAGGACGATCCATTACAGAACTTTTTCAACTTTTATATTATTTTTTTTTTTCCCGAACTTCCAAGCAGCAGAATGCCAAAATGCTAACAGGCAGGGCAAACGGAGCAAAACCAATATCTTCTGTGGACTGGGTTAGAAATTAAGGCAGTGTTTATTTTTTTATGCTTTACACTTTGGCCAGCATTTATCCCGAATGAAGGCAGCAAATGTTATTAGATTTCATGGAATGTAAATAAACAGTTATTGGTAAATACATTTTGGTGGTCTGCTTGTTACGCTGCATGTCAGGAAAACTATAGGGAACTGGCAGGAGTTCAGACGTCTTCAAGGAACACAGAAAACAGACATATTTTACTAATTATAGCTAACAAAAACACTCTGAGATTACAGTTAAATTACATTAAAACATAACTTGTTGGCAAAGGCTGCGAGCATAATGCTTTGCCTGTATCTTTCTGTATAACGTTTCCTCGGAACAGAGCAGTAACATCGGGTTACGCCGGCACAGAGCGAGCTGCTGGCCGAGCTGGTCACTTGTCTCCTGCAAGAGTCTCTGGAGGTCCAGTGTAGGTTCTAACAGATGAGGACCTGGGCTTGCTCGCAGCAGGTACCGCAGAGGAGTGACCTGACTTCTTCATCTGAGCCTGCGCAGGTGGGAAGGGAAGAGGCACCTGCTGAATGGAAGGGGCCGTGGGGTCCTGGGGAAGGCTGGCAGGGCAGAAGCAGTGGTATGGGGAGGGTTGCATGGCCGTAGCTCCCAACAGGAGCTTCTGTATCCACAACATCTTACCTGGGTGGACGGAGCCACCTCCAGCAGAGTCCTAGCTGAGCTGCGTGCCATGGCTGCACCACAGCAGTGCTCTGCTGCACCTCTTGCTTCTGTCTGCTGGGTCTTCTCTGCAACACATCTATGGGACAAAGAGAGACCAAAGTGACGGCTCTGGTCTGGAGTCTTCTGGGGGTCACAAAGTCATGTTTCAGCTGTGTCAGTACACAGGCACCTCCAGCAGTTGATCGCATGGCTAAAACCAGAAATACACCTTAGGATCACACAATCACAGAATGGTTTGGCTTGGAAGGGACCCTTAAAGCTCATCTAGTCCAACCCCCCTGCAGGGAGCAGGGACATCTGCAGCTAGAGCAGGTTGCTCAGAGCTCCGGCCAACCTCCCCTGCAATGGTGCCACGGATGGGGCAGCCACCACCTCTCGGGGCAACCTGCGCCAGGCTCTCACCCCCCTCAGTGTGACCCGTC
>JAVSBS010008426.1:129895-143946 GCA_033124195.1 Coracias cyanogaster
GCTCCAGCAGGTCCATGTCTCTGCTGTGCTGAGGACTCCAGAGCTGCCCCAGCACTGCAGGGGGGTCTCCCCAGAGCCCTGACCCAAGCCAGAGTTCACATATGCCTTTCAACTGACCCTTACAGAACAGGCATTGGGCACACCACCTTCATGTGTGAGACCTCTCTGGCAGCCTTGCTCGCCTTCCGGGAATGTTCCTGGCCATGAACCCCCTCACCACTCCCCAACTCCCTTCTCACTACCAGACCTAGCCCATGGCAGTACCGCCCCCCTAGCAATGCAAGCCACTTCTGCAAGAGCAGACCCTTCTCAGCCATAGGAGGAAAACGAGGCCCTCCTGCAGAAATCGTTCTGTTTTGAAGACATCCAGAGGAACATCAGGTGCAACGTGTTATTCTGTTCTCCCATGGCTGTACATCAGGAGACGACAGTATCGTTGCTTTACAGAAGGTCCCTAAACCAGAACAATTTCCTTCCTTCTGCTGGTGGGGTATCAACACTGAGCGGTCCCTGGCAGGGTGATGCAGCGGGGCTGGCAGCTCCGCTGTGCCACGGTGATTATCCCTTTTAAAACCAGGTAAATCAAGGTGGTCACTTAATCTCGCCACAATTTAGACGATGAGGAAGGTGCGTATCGTTTCGTTTGCCAAGCAAATGGAAGAGGAATATACAGGCTTATCTCCTCAGAATATTAATAACACTCGTGCCACTGTGCCCCGCTTTCAGAGACACACCGCTCCCGTGGCTCCCGTTACTCTTGTGTTCATGCCCACATGTAAAATCCTCTAATGACACCACGCTTCCCGACTACCCCATGGTACTCTCTTCACGTGGACTGTCTTTGTGTCACATTTATGGCCCGTTCTTTGCTGGGAAGATTTTTACAGGGGATCTGAAGTTTAAAAGAAGACAGATGACAAGCTGTGATCGCGAGGAGGAGAGGCTCACCATATGGAAATAGAAAGCCCTGGCTCCCTCCCCTATTCCTCCTCCCCCCTCCCCTGCCGAGTTTCTCTACTTCACATGATGCTATTGGGATTTGAAGATCAGAATACAAATTAAATTATTAAACGAGGAACAAAAAAAAAGAAAAAAACTCAGGCCTCTCCTCTCCATCCTCCCATGTGATCAGTAATTATAAATCAAAGTGGGGAAAACAACCCTGCTGGAAGCTGGCATTTGGGACACAGCCCAGTTGCCTACAGAAGGACAGAACGCTTGGGTGACACGTATGTGCCTTTGCGTGCCATGGGCGGTTCACGCGTGACTCGGTTCTGGAGCTAAGAAAGTATTCTCATGGCAGACACTTATTCATGGGGCGTATTTGCTATTTATTATTTACTTACTGAGAAAAGCAGAAGCACCACTCCTCAGTCCTGCACTGGACTCCCCATCATGCGGCATCCCCCAGAACAGAACAGCCGAACTCCCACCTGAGGCTTTTTCACCATTAATCACGGCAACCTTAATGCGTGGTAGCAATCGTTAAAGCCTAGGCAGTCAAAGAGAAACAAATAAATCCATTTCAGCTGGACAGAACTGCAGATGTGGTAGTTTTGGAGTTTATTTTGGCGTGGCAAATTTTTACAGAATGGTTTGGGTTGGAAGGGACCTTAAAGATCATCTTGTTCCAAGCCCCTGCCATGGGCAGGGACACCTCCCACTAGACCAGGTTGCTCAGAGCCTTATCCAACCTGGCCTTTTGAACAAGTCGGTGATCTCTGGCTGGTCTCTAGTCTATACATCGAGGGTCACCACATCAGATCAGCACAGCCAGAGCCAGCGGGATCCCTTGCAGGGCAGGTACCAAGGGCTGAGCCTGTCCTTGGGCAGGAGACACGCTGTGAGCCCAGAGGGGACTGGGTGCTCCTGGTCCGGCTGTCAGCCCTCACACCTGCACCCTGCGGGAGCTTCTGCATTCTTGAAAAACCCCAAGCACACGCTGCAAGCCCTGAGTTTTGAAAAATCTGGCCCCATTTTCAACGTTGGCTTTGCCAGGCTCGGGCTCAGCTGCTGGCCTCGGTAGCCAGACTTAGAAAATAAGCACTTGGTCCCCACAGTGCAGATCTGGGCTATGGACATCCCATTTAGGCACCCATGTTTGAACACCGGCACCTTGTCGCCAAAATAAATAGCTGAATCAATGCTACACAGAGTTTAATCTAAACACGCAACGGAGTCTAACTCAGATATACACTGTATTCCATCGACAGGTCCTGGAGATGGCAAACTGAAGCCTGCTTTTATATGTGTGCCAGCTCAGGGACCTGTTCCCAATTTGCAGATTTGGCCTGTTGCATTCTAAAAGATGTTTAATATACTCGATGCCTGTTTGTGTTAATGTTTACCATTGAAGTTTTTCATTATTTGATGTTATATTTGGCCATAGCATTAAAATTCCGTTGGACCGACTGAAATCTAGTGTCAAACCAAAGCCAAAGAAGCGTCTTTGCGATAGACCTTCAGCTCCCATCCAACCACGTTTAAAAAAAAAAAACCTATTGTAGGTGTTTTCTTTGTAGCTTTTCTTCCTTTTGCCAAAGAAACAGCAAACACTTTATTTATTAGCTGATGTTTTTATAGGCGCAGCTGTGGAAGAGCTGAGCCCAAAGCCAGGGACTAGCAGGGCGGTGCAAGCCGCTCTGCCAGGCGGGCACAGGTCCATCCCGTGCCGGGGTCAAGTGCGAGCGAGGACGGCTGCCACCGCCCTCCGAGCCCTTCTCCAGGCCTTGGCATCTGGGATGAGCAGGATCACCTACAGTCCTCTGTACTTGGGAAACGATGCACCCTGCGGACAGCTATGGACCACACGGATTGTCCTGCTGCCTGAAAATGTTGGACCATGATTGACCTTTGAAGCTTGAACAAAAAAAGACGTTCCCACCATGCTAGAGCCAAGCAATGCAGGGAGAGCAGTCCGGAACGGAGACGCCTGAAGCCTTGATTCACAAAACTACTTAAGCACATGCCTAAAATGAGAGAGCTGCTCTAAGACACGCTTAAAACGAAGCGCTTGCATTAACTCGGCACCTTAGGAGAGCGCTTGCCTGACCTGGGGGGCTGGCTCTCCATCCTGCCCTCCCCTCTCTCACCGTGCCTGCCTCTGCTCGCTGGCTGAGGGCAGGATTTTTTCATGGAAACCTGGTGATGCAGGATCAGGAGTCGATCCCCAAGTGCCGTGGGGAGTCACAAGCCTTGGAGGGATGCTGAGGACTCTTGGCACTCGCAGGCTCAGCGCCTGCAAATCATGCACATGCTCACAAAGCCCCTGGCATGGCTCAGCAAGTCCAGAGCGAAAATAAATGAAGGAGGTTTGCCGAAGTCCAGATGTGTCTGAATTCAAAGAGACCTGGAAAATATGATGGCCTGGATGAAAAACTGGGAAACGGCATTTAACATAAAGCCATGAGGGTAGGTTTGAAAAACAGTTAACAGATACTCTCTCGGCTCGTTAAAACGTGGAGTTCTGCGAATAACCCATTTTTCAGTCCACTGAAGAACTGCCAAAGCAGACAAGGATGCTTCAAACTGTGTCCCCTCCCCAGAATATTTTCTCCAACTGTCTCATCAAAACTAAGATCAGATATTTTGTATCTCAGTGAACTTTGTGGTTTTTTTTCCTCAGGATGGTGTTTTTTGATTTTAAAGATTATAAATTCAATTACGCAAATGTCATCTCAGTACATAAGAGCATTTATTTTGACAGCGCTCAAATGGCAAGTTTTGATTAACGACGAGTTCCCACTTAGCTCCAAACTGGATTTCTTTCTGAAATGGGAAACAAAAATCTTTGCCTGCAAAACTTTGTTCAGCTTCAGTGAAATGCTGAGACACTAAGAAAGAAAGATCTGCAGCATTATACTGAAGCAAACATTATATACTTAAAATATACAGCAGCAGTTCTGAAAAGCACACCCAGCCCGGGGATTACTCCCATTCAAATACTCTCTGTAAGAGGTACACAACAAGTTTGACAGTTTGGGGAAAACAAAGCCGCATTCCTAACAAGTCCCAGTGGTCATGGGCCAGGAAGACAACCCTTCTTAGGGTCAGCTCGATATTTTAGAATTTAGCCCATTACCATGGCTTACTGGGCTGTATCAATGTATACAGACCCATGAATCCCGAACGGCGTCATCTTAATTATAATTCCTGAAGGAACTGATTTACCAGAAGCCTTTGAGATCCCAATGCTGTTGGTTTTCACCGGCGCAGAAGTGGAGTAAACCAGCTTTCTCCCAGCATTAGCACTGATGGTAGTGATGGGGGTCAGATGGTTTACCAGATCCTCCCACACCAGCCTCCCATTTTTTAGCGTTTTCTGCTAAAATGTACTGTTCAAAGGGGTGAATAGGTTATGGTTTGCTCTGTGACTTGCTGCTGCTGGATATGTGCTGCAAAAATGATCTGTTAGTATTTGAAAGTTCAGGAAATTGTTCCCTTTAGAAAAAAAAAAAAACCTTTGACACCGTACTTAATGGATTGTGAAAAGCCGCTAACACTGGTGTGCAGCAACAAGCTTCTCCCCTCACCATCACTGCTGGCTCCTCTCACGAGGTATCTCATCCCAGGTAATTTGTGATCTCATTCACAGCACCCCGTGTCTAGAGCTGAACCCCCACTTCTGGAGTCACCCAGTGGCTTTGGATGCCGACCCTGGTTTAGCTGGTGACCACCTGCAGCTGGGTCCGTTTGAAGCCACAGAGGCTCAACACCGTTTTCCCCTCGTGCTTCTGACCCCTAAGAGGCTGTTCCTTGCTTGACGCAGGCAGGAGAGAAGGCTACACGCTTCTTTACAAGTAGCAGGCACTAGTGGCCTCTTCTAGGAACAGAACTATCGTCCAAGGGGATGGAAGCAGCTTCTAGCTTAAGCCAATAGAAAGACTTCAGGACTTGGATCTGGCCATTATACAGCAACAGCCCAATAACTGGGCCAGGCTCTCACGTGGAAATGGGATTCCTCCGTTGGCTCCATTGAGCAAACCCATTTTTTATTAGCAGAGGGTCTAGTCCACATAATACCAGAGCTTGCAGCAGCCATCCCGAGTTGTGTCAGCTACAAATCTGGCCTCCAGACATAGTTGTCACATCTGCCACTTCCAAATAAAATGGGCTCGTACTATCAATGAAATGGCATCGGAGAAAACTTATAGCAACCGTAGTATGTTAAACATTAAGCACAATGCTCACCATCCTAGAAAGGGCTGATAAGCCACGATTAAACTTAATTATGGATTATTTTATATTACCTACCTCCAAGCACTGTGGAAAATTGCTTCCTTTTAACTGCCTTGGCTGGCTTTCTCTGACCACACACATACAGGGGATATTTCCCGTGATTGATGTATTTGTTTACCGAGCTCCTTGCTCAGATACAGGCCGATTCTCCCTTTAATCAGAGGTGTGAATACCTTAAGAATTGTCAGAGCCCATGTTAACCTCTTGATTAAAAGACATCCTCACACTTCCCATTAAAGAAATACATGGAACAAAGCAAACTCCTATTATCAGTGTAAAACTGATGATGGGCAAGTAGTTATTTTTTGTTAGTGTACTTGGCCCACCATTTCACCAAGTTGTACCTTGCAGCAGAAAACCTTTTTTTTTTCCTTTTACCAATGAGTAGATGGAAGGGTTTTGCTGGGCTGGGTTTTTTTTGCCTTTGCCTAAGGGCAAAAAAGCTCTGTGAACATCAGTTTTCACTCGACTTCCTTTGACTGCTTATCTACCCTGGCTATTATGCTCTTTCGCTACAGCAACATTACCAACAAAATAAACATGTCAAAATTCAGAAGCACAAACAAGTTCATCTGTGACACTAATTTTGCCTGGCAAATAATTCGCCTTGTTTCTGCAAGGGCTTCAATTTCTTGTGGATTCAAAGCAAATTCATCTTTAATTTGATGCCTCAGTCTTATTTTTCTTTCCCAATCTCATTAGAGTAAAAATAGCAAGGATATCCATATGATTAAAGACTTCATGTGCAAGAAAGCAATCTGGTCATAGTGCTCCTTAGCTTTATGTACTTCTTTCTATTTGACAACATTAATTTGCCATCTGTCAGCTCAGTTACAGAGTTTACTTGCTGCTTGCTTGGCGTTCACCTCCCCCTTCTTCGCTGTCAGCTGTTTTTAATAGTTGGGCCTCCTTGAGTGGGCCATTTATGCAGATTTGAAACAGGAGAAATCCTAAAAACTGACCATATGGGATCCCACTTTGTACTCCCCAGGCTGACATAGCCATGCGCAGACCTCCTCCCCCTCCTGTGCACCCCCAGCGTTTAAAAAGAAATCAAATTTTTCCATACCTCCGTAGCACCTTTCATCTGGGGGACTCCAGAACATCACACGGCGGATAGGAACAGCTGAATTTTGCTCTCTTGGGCAGCTCTGCTGAGGTCAGCTGAACTGTACAAGATTGCCTAGGAGCCACGTTCAGCCCTAAACGTGCGATCAAATCAACGGAAGAGATGGTTTCGATCACGGAGCAGGCACGGGCAGGCAGCTCCCACCACAGGCCTCCACCACCCAGGGTATCCTGTGGGGCCATGTGCATGGTCCCCCGTGCAACATAAGGGCCGACCCTTATCTCAGAGTCATCTGCAATTAGGGTTATGGATATATTCCGTAATCTATTTTTCAATCTTTTGTAACAACTGTCTGAATTCCTCAAAATGTTCCTTAATTCTATGGAAAAAAAAAACAAACTATGAGACGGTGAGGAGAATTGGGAGACGATGTCTTACTACCAAAATGGGGTGTTTCCAACTGACTTCCAAGTGATTAGACGAAAATGTAAAAAAATCTTTTAAACTCTAAAGACAGTAGACGATGTAGAACAGTGTCTCAGGTCTAGACAGTTTAAACACAAAGGGTCTGGATTTTTCCTCACAGCCCTGCAGGGAGGGCACAAGGTTGCAAAGGGATGTTAGTCTGGGTGACCTCCACCCACTCTGAGCCTCTGTGCAAAGACCAAAACATGTCATGTCTTGGAAAGGAACGGGAGCATCCAGTTCCCAGCTTCCCGCTCCCACCAGGCACCCGGTGGAGCAGCAGAATAAAAAATTCAGAATATTTTCTGAATTTTTTCTGAATTCGTAATATTTCAGAAATTCCCCCCAAAGCGCTGAAATTTTCAGCATCTTCTGTCAGTGCTACTACTTCATCATTCTTACTGTCCATTTAGTAGGTGCTGTCTCTGAAAACACTTCCCTTGGGTAGTGTTTTTCAAGTGATCTTGAAAAAGCACATCTATAAAAGTTTTGCTGTTATAATTAGTATCTTCTGTCTTCCAAAACCTACCGCAGAGAGTGGAGCCCAGTGGGCAGTGGCTCAGCCTTTGTGTGAACAATCCTATTTCCCACTTGATGAGGCCGAGAAGGTGAAAACTGAACACTTCCTCTTCCTGGTAAATGCCCTGGGCTTTGGGACAGGAGGCTTTTAGAGCAGCATCTCTAGAGCATCTGGATGCAGGAGGTGAGCCTGGCCGTCAGACTGATGCCAGCAGCAGAGGCACTGTTCTCCAGATCCCCAGCATTTAACCCTCTTATCTGATATTAAGAATTGTGCTTATAAAAGGAGATACATTAGCTTATATATCTAAAATCATACGAGTTCAGATGAATCCACAGCAAAACCAATCCTGTCCATTACTTTCCGTGTCATTTTTCTGCCAGTTGAAGAGTTTCAGGATCCTCAGGGGCACTGAAAGGAAAAGATGAGCTTTTCTCCTGAGCAGGAAGCCAACATCAAGAGAGACTGCTGCTTAATTCATAGGGAAAAAAGGGAGCTGTGCACAGCCAGTGCTCTGGCCAAGGGCTTCCTGGCTCCCTCAGCCTGCTCAGCACTGCCCTGTGCCAATCACTGGCCCACACTCTTCCTTCTCCACCTCAACTGTACCAGGGCAAGTCTACTTAAAAGGGTTTTTATCTTCAGGAGTAGCTAAATTACCTGCAGGGAAGTGAACGAAGTAGGTTGTATCAACATGAGAATTCATTACATTCCAAGTTTATGCCCCATTTCAGGAAAAAGTCACATTATCAGGGCTCGTGACTAGTTTCCACTGGTGGCTGGGTTTTTTCCCCTTGGTTGCCCTTTCAAAAACTCATTTCCAAGTGATTAGAGAAAAATGTAAAAGCTTAAAATCTTTTAAACTCTAAAGACAGTAGAAGATGTAGAACAGTACCTCAGGTCTAGATAGTTTAAACACAAAGGGCCCTGATCCTTCCTCACAGCCCTGCAGGGAGGGCACAAGGTTGCAAAGGGATGTTAGTTTGGGTGACCTCCACCCACTCTGAGCTTCTGCGTTAAGATCAGCCCAGAAATGCAGCACAAAGGTTGGAGAACATCAGCAGAGGGTGTCCGAACTCAGATCACACATCACGTGGAGCTCAGCTGAATGTGTTTTTGCTGGTTCTGAACCACACCCTGGGCAGAAGAGGAGCCACTGTTGGGGCAGGTCCTTGTCAAGGAATCCAGAAGAGAGCTGGTGGTGACAGGGAGAGAAGGGTGATCCGACCTAGGGCAGGCTGGTCAGCAGGCTGACCGCAGGCAAGAGGTCAGGCACAGAGGCTGACAACCCTTTACATCGGGATTAATATTTCCAGAAAAGCAAAGACGGAAGCGACTTCCCAGCTCTGATAACCCAAGCCCAGTTTAAGAAGCCATGAGAAGACCAGCCCAGTAAAGAAAAGTCCGACTGTGAGCCAGAGCCAGAGCAATACCTCCAGCACCGCTCCCCCGACAGGAGCCTGGCCAGATGTGTGCCTGCCTCTGGGGCTTGAGCACTCGTGTAATTTATAACAGTCTCCAGGCTGCTCTCATTTACGTTGGGGGCCAACGCACAGCTCGCTTCAGACAGAGTTCAAAGGCTGCCCCGAGTTCTCGGCATGTGGGCTGGCCACCGGCCGGCACCCAGGTCAGCAGCTGGCACCGTCCACTTGCCAGAGTTGGCTTCCAACTACAAATGGGGCTGGCGACCAGCTGGCTGCTCTAATGGGCTACCAACTGGTCCCTCACATCTTCCCCAGGGTCCACTGACCAGTGCTGCTTTGCACCACCTCTCTGCAAGGTGCAGATACGCCCAGATTCACGCAGCTGCTGCCAACATGTAACCCCACAAAGACACCCAAACCTGGTTTGAGGTTGGCAAAGCTCACCCCATCATTGTGGGGCAAAGATAATTTCAACTTGGTACCAAAGGCAGCATTTCACTATTGTGAAGCATATCCATTGCTCCAAGGATTTCCCAGTACCAGCACATGTTGGATTCAGATATCCAAATACTTCAGAGTACCTTTTTGGGCTGTAAGCTCTGCACCGCTGGCCAAACCCCGCCTCGCGTAGGCAACGTGCTGGTATAGATGACAGAAGCTGTAACGGCAGAACAGATCCATCAACACTTTGACCAAAACAGAAATAGCGGAAATAAAAGAACATCAACATGATGCTGTTGGCAAAACTTGGCAGAAATGTTCAATTTAAGAAAGCTGAGCCATTTACATTTACAATAAGGCCTGACACACTGTCTTTACAGAGGCTGGATTCATTTTAGAAGCTCATTCATTTGCACAGAGAGTTAGTGAACCAACCAGTCCTCCTCCTTCTCCTCTCTGGGAAGACTCATTAGTAGCTAGAAGGAAACTCGGTGTGAATGGGAGGTGTGTGTGTGGGGTATGGGTAATTACACAGGCACCTTAGAAATAAATCACAAACCTACTGTTGATATGACTGCAAACCTGGAACTGATCCTCATTGTAGCCTGGGAGAAGGTCTTCAGCCACACTCTATAAACTACAAAGAAAAGAAAAGGAAATTGACTTTAAAAACAACATTTTAATAATACTGAGGTGTGGACAAAGCCCTCAGAGAGCAAAGGATCTCCATCACATGGATGCTCACTGCCTGGGAAGCGGCTCCTAGCATCTGCTTGGGATGTTGTTGGGGCCAGTGTTTCGTTAGCTCAGTGACTACTGCTGTTATCACATGTCCAGAGAGGATGCCGTGGTGGAAAACAGGCTGCAGAGATAATGAGCCGGTACTGGCTATCACACCCACCATCTTCAGACGCTGGTCCCCAGCAGGAGCAATGGCAGAGGCAGGACCGCTCTCCCCCAGCTGCAGAGCTGTGGTGCTTCGCAGCATCACAAAACGGGAGGTCAGAGCTGCTGTGTGAAGAGGGAATCGCAGAGGGAATTGGGATGTGCGCACCCGAAGCACGTGCGCAGTGAGCCACACGTGCCTGGGATGGAAACGGGAGTGCCAACTGCAAGTCTGCTGTCTAGCACACAGACTTCGAGTCTGGAATACCCGAGATGCACTAGCCTCGTGGTGCACGCAGTGACGATTTACGCTGGAGATGTGTAAGCCAGGCTCCTGGTTACGCTACATACCCTGAAATAGGGCCGAAATCCCCTCTGGCTTCCAGCAGGCCACCTGACACCCAGATGTCCTACAGATGCAATGCAGTGTCGGGGCTAACAGGGACATAGCGAGGCTGGAGGAAAGGGTGGACCTGTGAAATTCCCCCTGGTCATGGCAGGAAAATCAGAATCTGGGAGGTTTGGGCTGCTCTTCTGAGAGCCTGGTTACATTAATTCAATGCCCAGAGAACATCCGAGCTAGCCCCAGATGCAGGAGCCATGCTTTCCTGAAAATCGCAGGTATTTCTAGGGCCCCGTTCTCTTCCCTTACACTGGGAGAACAGCTCTGGCTGCCTTTTTGGCAATGCCTGTCCTCTACGCTGGAGGTGTATGATGTCCCAAGCAGCAGATCTCTCATCTTTACAGAAGGCAGACCGGCGGTAATGTAACAAAACTCACGGTGATTCTGGGCTAGACTGGTGCGGAGTGCTCGCTCTGGCATGCCGCGCTCCGCAGCAGTGCACGCTGTTCAATCCAAACCACGAGCAAGAGGCGTTCGAACTCCAACGTGAAAACCTGCGTAACGCAATAAAAAAAAGCCACAGAATAAAAAAAAACCTCAACAGAACACAGCGGCCTAGGCTCACAGCTGATGCACCCTGCTACCTCTCGACTGGTTTCGATAAAATGACGCGGTTTCCAGCCAGCTGAGAGTCTCTCCCTGGTCTGTGGCTCAGGCAGAGGTTTTCGAGGCACACAATAACCCCAGTCACTTCACCAAGAAGAGCTGGTGAGCTGAGGGCACTGAGCAGAGAGGACAGGCAGCGATGACTCCAGGTAGCCACCTCACCATCCGTCATGTCAGTCATGCTCAGGTGGCTTAAAGGAATTAGTTTTCCATTTAATTTGGGAAATATTCCCAGAAAGTCTCCACTTCTGAATACAAATAAGAGCTGCTTAGAAAAGACTTCATTGCCCTTGGCTACCTTCTGGCACAACGCTGAGCTAGAGGAGTAGCTCCTGGGCAGCCCCGCCTGGCTCACTGCTGCTGTGGACACATCTGAATTTACCTGCAGCCAGCCAGGAGCTCACCCTCTGAGGAGCCAGATAGGCTAGATGTCTTTTGCAGGCATCTGCTAATTAGTATTATGTTTCCCAACCCATTTCCTTGGTGCTGGACTCTTTAAGCATGGAATCTCAGGTATTTACAAACAGTGTTTGTGTTTCACAAAGAAGGGATGGCTGTAGAGCAAACCCTTACAACTCACCTAGGCAGCCTGATGCTGGTGTGCGCTGCCGCACACTGCAACCCCGGGGCAGACAGCATCATGGAATCACAGAAAGGCTTGGTTAGGAAGGGACCTTTCAAGGTCATCCAGTCCACCCTGTAGGGAGCAGGGACATCTGCAGCTAGAGCAGGTTGCTCAGAGCCCCGGCCAACCTCACCTGCAATGGTGCCAGGGATGGGGCAGCCACCACCTCTCTGGGCAACCTGGGCCAGGGTCTTGCCACCGTCAATGTAAAAAATGCCTTCTTTCTTTCTAGTGTAAATCTTCCCTCTTTTAATTTAAAATCATCACCCCTTGTCCTGTCCCAACAGACCCTGCTCAAAAAGTCCCTCCCCATCTTTCTGAGAGACCCCTTCAAGTCCTGAAAGGCCCCAGGAAGGTCTCCCTGGAGCCTTCTCTTCTCCAGGCTGAACAAGCCCAACTCAGCCTGTGCTCCAGCCCTCAAGTTCATCCCGCAAGGGTAGCGCTGACTTTCCCATTAGCAGAAATGTGACTACAGGTCTTGCAACATAGTAGAAGAGATCATAATCTAGCAGCTGAGGTAATGTTTAAACCCACTCCCTGGAGTCACTGGATATGCAGTGGATTGTGACCAAGCCATAATGCAATTTATTTATTGCAGATAAACCAGGCTGTCCAATAGATGCTCTTGATAATGAAGAATTCTGTGTGGGTGATGAGTACGTAGGTGCTGTTGCAAGCATTGTAGCTACGCAGGCTTACGGCAACTAAACGAACTCACCCCTTTGGCCTCTTAAACGTAGTTCAGCACAACACACCATCCTGCATAGCCCAGGTAATACCACAGGTGCCTCTGTTCACCTCCCTCCACCTATGACCCACCACCAGGTACAGCTCAGGACACCTCCCTGTCCCCAGCCTCCACGTCTCCCCACCCGTGTAGCACCCACAGCACCACGAACCTGCTTTGTTTTGAATAGCAGGACAAAGAGGCTGCACTTACCCATATTTTGGTCACATCCTGCTATTTCAACCTGCTAACAGGGAACTAAAATCCCTTAAATAGCTGTGTTCTATGGACCTCCTCATCTGTAATGCTTGTTTCCTTCCTGGGTCACCTGCAGAGCGAGGTCCTGGCTGGGAGGGCAGGAGAGTGGGGTGGGAGGCAGGCAGCAAAGCCTGGCTCTGCTGCCACACGCTGCTCCTCGCTGTCCGACTTCCCTCCACACCTCTCCCTCTCAGCTTTGCCGTCCTTAAAAACTCTGAAGTTTCTTTTGCATTCTGGTTGGTTTTCAGATGCACCATAAAAAGCCGCGTGCTGGGAATACCGTGGTTAAGACATGGGAATGCAAACACTGTGGAAATAACTTGGGGTTTGTTTTTCTTCTCCTTCCCCTTTTCTCCCTTCTATAAACTAACTTTTCCACTTCTTCACTATGTTGGCACTTAGAACTTGTTTGGCCTGTTAAGAGCAACAGGGACTGAAGGGGTCACAGAAATGATCTGTTTTGAAAAATGAGCAGGAGTCTGTTACAAGCTCTGAGCCAGGACTGGAGCAGGTAATTTCGGGGGTAAGGACTTGCCCCTCTAAGCACTCAGCTGCTGGAAACTCAGGCGGCTGCGACTCCTGACTCTCCACTGCCCACCCTAGCTGCCACTGCCCTCACACCCTGCTTGTCCCCCAGCCCCTGCCTGCCCATCCCTCTCCCCCAGAAGCCTGCCTCCACCCATCCCTGACCTCTCCTATGGCTTTTTGCCGCCTCCTCTCCGAGAGTCATCTCCAGGGCCATCCCATACCACTTTGTTCTCCCAGCTTTGAGAAGATACCATTAGCTCTCACTGCTGCCCACCATCTTGCCCTCCAAGGTCCTTGCTGCTATCTCCCTGTGTGGTTGATGTTGGCCATCAGCCTTTTGCATCCTAACAGCACATTTTAACAACCACTGGAGTCACAGCTGCTGCAGACCTCTACACAAGTTGAGACATTGCATCACGGTGAGCCACAAACCCATCCCGCTCCGTACTGAAGGCTTCTGGTAGAACGAGCGTGTTCACTGTGCTGGCTCTGTGGTAGCCAGACGTCCCCTACCAGCGTATATTCTGTTCCTAAACAAAAATCCCAAACAAGTAATTTTAATGTCATTGGGGGTTTGGGTTTTATTCAGTGATTCTTACACATCTGTCCTAGAATCAGACTGCAGACCAATTTGGTTTTGAAAGAGCAAATTATTTGCACTGATGAATAAACAGACAAAAAGCATTTTCTTAGGAGTGCATTTTCCCATCAATGGCTCCTACTATCCCATTATAGAATCATCAAATTGTTTTGGTTGGAAGAGACCTTTAAGATCATCGAGTCCAACTCCAGCACTGCCAGGGCACCACTAACCCATGGCCCTCAGCATCACATCTCCACGGCTTGGAAACCCCTCCAGGGATGG
>JAVSBS010008426.1:147234-157684 GCA_033124195.1 Coracias cyanogaster
CATGGTGGGGGTTGGAAGGGACCTCTGGAGATCATCTCGTCCAACCCCCCTGCTCCAGCAGGTCACCCAGAGCAGGGCGCCCAGGATCACGTCCAGGTGGGTTTGGAATCTCTCCAAGGAGACTCCACAACCTCTCTGGGCAGCCTGAGCCAGGGCTCCATCACTCTCAAAGTAAACCAGTTTTTTGTTATGTTTAGGTCGAACCTCCTGGGTTGTGCCCATTGCTCATTGTCCTACCACGGGGCACCACTGAAAAGAGACTGACCCTAAAATGACCACATTAAACAGAGATCTTGGCTAAAGATCTGCATGATAGTTCATATTGTTTGTCCTCAAAGTTAGGTGCATGGGTAAGAAGACTGAGAGACCAGTTACCTTGGAATGTGCTGCTTATGATACTGCAAGATTTCTTCTTCCTTTCTCCTAGCAAGACCATATCCAGCTTCCTGATGAATTCTGTTCTAAATACAACTTACACAGAGTCTTTGAAATATCTGGAAACGTTATCTGCATTTTTGTGCATGTATTTTTGCTCCTGTGTTGGATTTTACCCAGCATGCAGGCAGCAGGACGACGAACAAGATATTAAAACGTTTTACTCAGACCCTCAGGGATCTCAAATACTCCGCAACCACCTGATAGGAACACAAAACCATCACAGATCAGTCTGCTCCACTCACACCAAACTCACGGGTCTGTAGCCTCGGTGCAGCTCTTCTCAGCCTGTTTGGCCGTGCAGCGTAACTGACTGCTCTTGGAGCTCCCACGGGCTCCCTGGAGCAAGCTGCTGTCCTCCTCATCCTCAGTATTCCAGTGTTCCCATCCTGCACAGACCTGCTTTAAGAGACAACTGGGGACAAAAGGCTCACCGTTGCTCAAAGGCTTTCCTTCTGACGCATTACTCACGGCAGACCCCAGCGCTGAACTCTGCAGCCCGCACTTTCCACGCCGGGTTAGAGAGCAGGGTCGCAGGGAAGAGATGGCTGGTGCTATGGATCTGCCCAGTGCAGCCATGGTAAGAGGTCGTCTTTGGTATCACCATCGGAGCTCTTCCTCTGATAGCACAAATAAGATCTCAAAGCACCATGCCTCCAAACTGCAGGCAATAATATTTTAGGGTGACTCCTGGTTAGTTCCCCTCATCTCCTCTGCATGAAGAGTGGCACCTGGATTCAACAGAGGACCCTGGATGAAGGACACTGTCCATTAGACTAGTCCTTGTCAAGCTTCCACATTTCTGCATCTCATCTGAGTGTTTTGCCACATACCTTCTTTTCCCAGTTTTACATGGCAGTTCACACGACCTAAAACCATCCTGAAGCGTCGTGGGACGTTTTCTATTTGCTGCGCGTGACTCAGCAATGCCACGACGACAAGAAAAAAACACCTTACAAGTCAGCTTTCTCCAGATGCCCACCCAGCTGACTCGCTCTCCCCAGAGCTCCGAGTGACGGCGTGCAAACCCAACAATGCCACGTACCTCCAAACAGTGCGTTCATTTATTTCAGAGCGATTTCCCAAGACTCAGCAGCTTTCAACCAAGAACCAAGGAGGCTCTGGCAGAATGGTGGTCAGAGTCTCCCTCCACTCATTCAGAACGTGTTATTGCTGGTGCGGGAAGCAAATACAACCGACCAGGAACGCCTCCTTCCAAAGGAAACACTCACTTTACTGTACCTGGTGTTTGGAAACATACAAAAGTAAATTATTTATTATCATGACTTTGGGGCTGAACCTGTTTATATGGGCTTGCATCTGTCTGATCTGAAGACTGAGTCACTGACTGACAGACGCTCTGTTGGCCAGCCCAGTTACTTACATTATGTCCATACTGTTCCAACAGCTTAAATAAAAATAGCAAGCTTGAAACTTCTCCTCTGTTGGCATTTCTTCATAGAGACACGGTATTGCTTAAAGAAACATCAAATCACTTTTGAAGAGGTCAGACCTGCAGGGTGAGATGGTAGAATTAATGGTGAGAGTCCCTGGCTGCAGGTTTCCAGCCCAGCTTTAGACCCCTCAGCAGCTGTGCTGGATGCCAAGAGAACGGGAGAGGAGGTTTGGACGACGTGTGAACCGCTTCAGAGCTTCCCGCAAAATACCAGCCCATGAGAATTAAAAATCTGCTCAAGTCCAACACTTGCAGCCCTTCTGCCACTGCCAGCCACTCCCACGTCTGGCAGCCGGGGCAAACTCAAGAGTAGTATTTCCAAATGTACCAAGTGAATTCTTTTTCCTCCTTTTTTGCTTTGTAAACCCTCCGACCCGGTGAAGACTGGAGAGCTGCAGATGAGCCTCTTGCAGAGGGAGCACGATGGAGGTGTGGGACAGCAGCAGGACTCTCCCATCCCTGTGTCAAGAGGCTTCTGTTTTATCACACAGAATTGCAGGACTGGGACTCAGAATAGAAACATCCTTTTCTTTGCTATTCCATCCAACAGTACAAACGTCTCACCTCTCAGTGCAGAATAAGGGGAATCGAGGCTGAATTTGAGTAGTTCCAGACTTCAGACATTTCAGTACCATCAGTGCCATTTTCTGATTCCCCGGCTTTCCATTAGTTTGTAACCTTTAAATCTGTATTTCCTGAATTTGTTTTTCATCTCATCATTACGTCAGCAAATTCACTTGAAATAACTGGACACCTCAGGTGCAAGCTAAAGAAAGGAGACCTGGATGGGCAGAGAGAGGTCAAAAGACCTGAGGCAACAGGAAAAACGTTGGCCCTCCTCCTCATTTGCTTGATTAGGTAGGAACAGAAAGGGGCTGACAGCAAAGGCCGCATCCTATAAACCTGCAAAAAGTCCTGGCACAACGGGCACGTAGCACTCCTATGATGGACTATAGCCGTAAATGCTGCAAAATCCTCCCGGTGCTGCAGCCAGGAGCAGGTAAGCAAGAAGATCCTTGGACATTTTGTAGGTCAGAGGCAACATTGCTATTGCAGTGCAGAGGTAAGGTATCAGAGAAGGCATTAGCCACCTCCTAGACTCCTCCTGGAGACTTTAGTACAGGTACTAATGACACCACGTCAAGAAAGGGATAGTCCTAGGGCTCTGGTGAGCCTTCTACCTCTCTCAACACTGCAAAGGCTACAATTCCTTACCCGGCGTGTCCTTTTGATAACTATTTTACAGTATCTCGAGACCACAAAGAATCAACTGTACGTATTTATGCTGCGATACACACCTGAGCGTCTGTCTGCCAGGAACTGAGCTAATAACCAAACCATAGCCACGGCCTTACTATTACCAGTTTGAGTTGTTCAGCATTTTCATTCAAATCACTCTGATCAGGGTTAGGAGCCCAAACATATCAGATGGTCTACAGCAAACACCGTGACTTGCCATTCGTCTCAGAAGAACTCTTAGTTCAGTGGGTATAGCCACTTGTGGGCTAGATCCACATGGGATCAGACAGGGCTTTTCCACCAGAAGGTGATACTCACCACAAGTGTCTAATCACAGCTTCTCCCCTGCTTTCACAGATTATTTTTAGAGGAAGCATTTCAGCACAGTCTGGGCTTCTACAACTAAGAAGAACATGCAAAGATGAAGAGGATCTCCTGTTAGCACACACACCTTGGGGCAACGGCCAACATCTAAGTGAGGTCTAATATGCTCCACTCGCTCCGCGCTTGCAAGCATGGAAGACTATGTGCGTTTGTGGCCGAGGAGGAATGCAAGCTATGCTCTGTGTGGACGGAACATGCCTGGTGCTGAAAGCTGTGGGATCGAAGAATGAACGCAGTTGTATGGGGAGAAGGAGGAATGCTTTCAGTATTTTGTGTCCTCAACTGTGGATTAGCTTGGACAGGGATGTAAGGTGGGAAAGACATATCCTGAGCACCTGTTTCTACATCTGTATTTTTTTTTTTTCTTATTTTGGAGACATTTTGCCCTGCTTCACGCTCTCCATCCTTATTCTGCGCTCAGGTCCTTCCCATTTCATGCAAAAGTATCTTCTCCTCTGACGGAAGCCAGCTGCGTTCCCAAGCGGGGAGAGGCGGAGCAGGTAGCGGTGCCCACGCTCAGAAGCACTGGGGAGATGGAGCAGCACAGAAGCACCTCCCTGGACCCTGACCTCGTGTGCTGCACCGAGCGCGCTCTGCGGCTGCTGACTTGCCCCACGCTGCTGTTGGCTCTCGCTTTCCTTCCACAGCTCAAGCTGTCGCTGAAGTCAGTGGGAATTCGGTGGGGTGCCGGTATTCAGGACGGACTCTCTGGGGAGCGCAATGAAGGCGGCCGCATCCTCCAAATCCCGGGAAAAATGTGCACGCGATGAGTCGGCAAACACTGCTCTTCTCACTTTTGTCAGCACAAGGAAATTTAATTGATTTATCAAGAAGCTAAGGCTAAAAAGCTCTCCAGAGGCAATGGAAACTTTCACTGACCTCTGAAAATACACGATTTATGGGAATACCCACTTATTTACCTAAATTCCCGCGAACCGACCTGAAAAAATTAGCCCTTGATCTGTGATGGCAAGGGACTCCACAGAGGTAAAGTCACTGAAGGAGAAAGAAGCAAAAACAGAATCAAAAGCAAAAGTATTATTAAAAACTTAGAAATATACTGAAGGGCTACAAAATAATTTGTACTAAGCAGTGTAACGATATTGCTTGGCAACGTTGTTAGGCTGTGGATGGACAGGGAGACTCAGGGCTTCAATCTATTTTGGTTTGGCTGTTGGTAATTAGGAATTTGAAAGGAAATTTGAAAACATAGTAATAAGAATTTCAACTCGGCCATGCTACAGTTCCACAGACCTACAGCGCGACTTCTGTTCCCAGAGAACCTCCACACAGACCCCTCTGCAGAGCTGCTGGCCTTGACGAAGTCCCAGCCCACTTCAGAAACTGTGGCTACCACTCCTCAACGCTATGCCAGGTGTCCGGGGGCCAACACTTCCTGACGGACCACAGAAAGGTTTGGACTGCAGGCCCTAGGGCAAATGCCCTTGTGAAAAGTGCTATGGACTTTTCTGGTGATTTTACAAAGATGACGGGACCTTGACTCTCTAGACGTTCCATGAAATAATTCAATGCAGTAGACCGAACAGCGTGTAGTGCCTCTGTCCTGAAAAGATGAAGAGTTTTGTTTGTTCTATTAAGTTTTGAACATCAGATCCAAAGGGTGCAAAGGAGATGTGCCGGTCTGCTTATCAGCCCCCATAGTAAATGCTGGCTCTTAAATTTTCCTTGAAAAAAGGCTTGATGAAATTTAACCTTCCTCCTTGCAGTCCCAGCACAGCCAGCTCCACTGAATTCAGTCAAGAAATACGAAGAAAATGAGCTGTTTCAGATGTCAGATCCAAAAAACATGCTGCTCTACGTGTAAAGAAAGCCCTGTGAAAATAAAATGGACCACCATCAGTTTTGATTTGCAATGCTTGAATTGATCTGGGATCTTGCAGGGATCTGGGAACTGAGGAAATGAAAAGTTAAAAGCCTAGAAGTCATCAAAAATAGATCGGAACAAAATCTGTAAATTCGTTTGTCTAGAGAGTGAAAAGTTGCTTCGTGGTAGCTCTGAACCACAGACTGGATGTTCTGTCATACCTCAGAGGTCTGATTTGAAGTTACTCTTTGATCTCCTCATGGTGTTTTAGGCAGAGAAGCCATAGAGTCCATCCGAATCAGACCGTGGGAGCCTGAAGTCAGATTTGGATCTGGACTCTGTGGGTTTGGCGCATTTCTAGGCCTAGGCGAAAATGCGTTTGGTGGTCTGATTCAAGTCTCCAGCAAACAGGTGAGTTGGCTTTGTTCAAAACCACTGTATAATTCTGCATGATTGGCACCCTTCACTTAAAAGAAGCCTGAGCTGCATTAGCCAGCAATGAATTAAACTGGCAAAGGCTTGGGGAGGTTTGTAAAGCAGTTGGCTCTGTTCAAGGCTTAGATTCTCTCATTTTCATGAACCCAAACCGACACTGGAATAGAAAGCAAAAGAATAAACTACCTGCCCAGCATCTGACAGCAAGAAGAACGCCATTCTTCTTAAAACAAACAAAAAAATCCCTCTTGATGTGATAATCTTACAATAACCAATTATTTCAACAAAGAAATGACACCAAGACAAGAAGTATCCTGGAGTCAGAGGCATGAACTTTTAGCTGGTAGGTCAATGGTAACGTATCGTGTTTGCACAAGCCCGACAAAGATCTGCTGAGCAATATCCATCGGGGCCAACAGCGCTTGGCTGTCTGCGCTGCGGTGGAGAGATGGACTTGGATAACAGTGTCACTCACTCCTCCGCTGACACCGGCCAAGCATAATGAAGCGTGGCCAAAGCCTTCTTCAGCATGATGGCGAGAGCGAAATGCTGAAAAGACCTAAAAATGGTTGATATGGATGAATTAGGACGAAATGGCTGCAGTAACAATGATCTGAGACAGCATGTCCAGCGTTGAAGCCAACACAACCCTGTTCCAAACCCCTCCTTCCTCTCTAATGGCCATCATGATGCATTTTCATATATGCTGCAAAAAATTACGCAAGTACGTCCAGCCCACAGCGGTGTCAAGGGATCTCTCCACCGCAGGCTCCAGCCCAATGCCGAGGTATCTGGATCAGCCGTACATGAGCTAATCGGAGTAGCTCTGGCCGTGTAACTGCAGCCTCAGAATGTGCTTTGCGTAACTAGGTTCTATTGTTATTTTACATGCTGATAATACTATCAGCGTCCTAACAAAATTGAAGTGTCTAAGGCCAGGGACCTGCTGATGTAAACGTGGAACCCCCAAACTTCTGCAGTAAGATCAGACACAGCAAGTGGATACGGAGAGAGGAGCAGGCCAAGCACAAAGAAATCAACGGAAGGTCTGCACTAACTCAGCTTTCACAGGAAATCCTTGCTGTGATTAAATCCAAGTATTAGCTGAAAATGAAGACAAAAGGGAGGACAGAAAATGACATCACTTTTTTTCTATTTTGAAGAAGAGTTTTTGCCTGGCTCTCATCCTAAAACAGAGAATAAAAGTTTCACTGGATGCATCCAGTAAATGCTAATCTTTATTAGAAACTAAGACACGAAGAGGTGCTTTCTTGTGCGATGGCTTTTTCAGCCGTTTCACAAACCTGGCCTAGCGCGTACAACTTTTTAGCAGTAACAAGACAGATCTATGATATCGGCCAGAACACCTTAATTCTTTTCCAGAGAAAGGTCAGATCATCAGGTGAGTATCGAGTCTCTGGGACTAGACTCTCTTCTAGACCTTTCTTCCTGCAAAGCCACGAACGACAAAGTTGTGTGAGGCAACTAATTGTACTGGCTTTGGCCAACGTTTGCGAGCAGGGTCAGCCCAAGGGAAGGGCAGCCCAGCCTCCGTAAGCTCCATGCTGAAATGGGAAGTCTGGATTCAACCCGAGGAATCTGGTTCACCCACAGGCCAATAGATATCTTTTAAGCCAGTTATGAAGATCATTTCCTCAGCCAGGAGAAAGGACTCAAAAAAAGGCAACATGGATTTTTTTGAGAAAATGTAAGACCATAATCATCATGGTCCAGGCCAAGGAGGATGCGATGGCTGAGGATGACTTCCAAGACTAACTAAATAAGAGAAATAAAGGGATACTGTGTGGCACAGCTCAGTGATGATAACAAATTAGTGCAGATTAACACGCTTCTCAGTTCCTAGGTGTTGGTTTGGCACTATGAATGACCCAAGAAAGAAATCTTAACATGTTATGCATGTGGAATGTACTCAGAAGCTGAGGGAAGCCACAAAAAATAGACTGATGCTTCTCTATTTGAAACGCTAGCTGATGGCTGTTTCCAGTCCTCCTCTTTCTCCAATGCATCTCAGAAAATAGCTCTTAAATTCATCAGATCTTGGACATTGAGTGTGGGTAACGTTCCAGCAAGTAGCCGTTTATTTTATGAGGGGATTTAAATATTGTAAAACTGAATAAAATGCAGGTGTTTGCATTACAGACAAGTAAACCTCGTGTAAGCTCTACAAAGACGTGACTTACAGATTAAAAGGGCTTTGCAGAGTTTGCGCTGCCCAAGTGGAAGAGGTGGATTTTTGGATCAGTTAGTGCAGCATCTTACTTTGCCTTCCAAGGTCCCAGATTCAAACCTCCGCTCTGCCTGCACACCAGCGGAACGCATGCGGTAAGACAGATGGTGGCCATATTTACATCTGCACTATTTTGTTAACTTTGAAATTTGGCTGAATGAGCTCAAAAACCAGACTGCCCAAACACGAATAATTGCCATCTAGTGTCTGGAGCTGCCATGCTTTCTGAGAAGGATGGACACTAACCACATACTGCGCTACTACTCTGATAACTCAGCCCAGGATCAGCCAAAGGAGGAGCATAAATACACGTTAAAAATAGATCCACTGGTTTCCACACTGGATTTTGGTAGCAAGGAAAGAGTTATAGCTACGTCTTGGAAAGCTTCCCCAGTGATCAAACCCAAACTTTCTGGCCCGTACAGGATCTGCCTCCTCAAGAAGAGAGATTATGCGGAAAACATTACAACAAGGTTTAAAGACAATGCAACTCTACCTGTTCAGTGACTCCTGTTCAGCGACTCCTGATTTACACCAGTAAAACTGAACAGATAGCCAAGGTAATACTAGTTAATTATTAAATATATAATCAGTGTAACCATGCCCTCTAGAGGACTAAGTTTACCTTCAGAGAGTCAAAACCAGCCCTTGAGTCTGAACACTCTCAAAATCTGGGGGAAAGGCATTTTGGAGGTTTGTCTTTTCCTTCCACAACTGAATCCAGACAGGAATTGCCATTTCCTCACCAGCACCAGACCCTACAGTGGGTTGAACCAACCCCACAAAACGGCCCTGACAGGTGAGTTTAACTTCTGTGCCCACTCGGTGCCTCTGCCAAACAACTGATTCAGCTAATTCCCACCCAGAGACCCAAGGACTGATACACGGTCTTATTCTCTACCAAAGTGAAGGCTCCTTCTGTAGATATATGACTGCTTTGCGAGGGCTGACCAAAATCAACATGTTGAGTATTAATAAACAATGTTCATTTTCTTACCTTCTGCTGTCCGCATCTTCCTTCCTTTTTTTTAGCATTCACTGGCAATTTCCTCAACTTTCCTTGGTCGGTGTGGTTTACATTCCCAGATGGCTTGAGCTGCAAAAATTGAGAGTGAAATCAAGCTGCGTGCCGTTTGTTTGCCGTGGTAGGTAGGACGCCGGTGGCAGATCAGCTAGCTGTGTTCGGGGTACTCGGTGCAGGCTGTAACGCGGTCCTAAAGGAGCCAACAAATGCTGGTGGAGATAGGTCTGAAACGTTTTTGACCTGAAGTGTTCCCATTTTGAGATCAGGAACCCGATACTATGAGTGTGTGAACCACACAAGAGCAGCTGTGTGGGCAGCTATTTTGAACAAAATCTGGCAAGGAGCAGGGACAGGGTCAAAGGAACGAGCAAAGGGAGGCAACAGAGAGGAAATTCTCCCTCATTTGTTCAGCAGGTTTCTGCTGGTCAGGTTGGTCTATGCAGAACCCCAGCTACTCCCTTGAAAGTCCTGCAGACAAGCCTGGGGACGTGGGGCTGGAGTGACGGCCTCTCTTCAGGCTGCTGAGGGACAGGCACACAACAGGGAGGACACCCACTTGCCTTCCACCAGAGAATATTTGGACATCTGTTCTGTGGCGCCTCATGTCTCAAGTTAGACTGCTCCCCAAGAGCTGAAGGGACAAAGGTAATTAGAGTGCAGGTGTATTTCAGTAGCTTTGTTGAGTAAACCCCAAATAGCTCGGATCTGGGACTTCCAGAGCCTGTACCATCAGCTTTTCTCATCGAGCCGTTGGGATGTTAGACACTGAATACACTACAGCTGCCAGAGAGTGGTTTTAAACCCACTCCATGGATGTTTTCTTTCTTTTTTTTTTTTTTTTTTTTAAATCCCACTTTACTGTATTCATTTTTTTCTGACTTTTCTCCCAGTATAAGAATACGTGGGGTTTTTTTCCCTTGGTTATTTCCACTCTGCTGACCTGGTTTCTTGTCTTCCTTTGGAAATGCTTAGGTGTCTCGGAAATGGAGAGGCTGAATCAGTGAGCACAGAGTGGGTGTGGGAAAGCCCCGGCGGAGAGGAGCGTGTGGGGAGCAGAGAGGATCACAGAGCCTTTGGAAACAGCGCTTTTCCTTTTCCCTCTAAATTTTCACAGGCAGACAGTATCGCCGCTCCGAGCAGATGCTGCCCTTGCTCTTAGTTCATGAAGACCTCCGCGCCCAGTTTAGAGCAAAACTCCAAAACGTGTTAGCGGCAACTGAAAAATACGTTAATACGCCACAAAGAGGAAGGCCTGGGCATATTGGGATCTAGCCCTGACAGAGGGCTAAGCACGGAGGCACCTACTGAGGTTTTAGCTCATTCTCAGGAACACCAACTCCCTCATCTCAGGATCATGTCTCCACGGTTCAGTGCCCGGTCACAGCCTGCTGGAAATAGGGCCGT